>VXBU01010186.1:215061-399968 GCA_013400315.1 Bombycilla garrulus | reverse complement strand
CTGCCTTAGAGTAACTGCAGTGATGGAGAGGCAGTCTGGGAGTTGCTCTTCAGTGTGGCTCTTCAGTAGCTCTTGGGGACAGTTTTCTGGGGGGGGAGGTGAGCGAGGCAGCGCTCCAGCCCTCCCCACTGCATTGTTTAGAGGGCACTGGATGATGGGGAAGATGACCTAGCAGGCTGTTCCCTGACCCACCAATCCTCATGAACGCCTTAGTGCTCTTAGATGGCAGATTTTGAGGAGCAGAGATACTGTACCTGATGCAGAGGTAACCAAAATGGAAATTTCTGAGGTGCCAGCAAAGAATTGAGCACAATTTGTCCATAAACACCTGAGTAACTCTACGGCTCCTCTGCAAAATACTCAGTGTGTGGTTAAACTATTCTGTTATGCAAGGGGTAATGAGAAAACAGCAATAGTTTTGAGATGTGAGAGATGTGAGCTACCTGCTTCATCTCTGAAGAGTTTTGATATGATTGCTTCCTGCTCACAGTTTAAGCTAGGATTTCCTAAGGAATTTTAGGGAATTAAGCACAAGAATGTCACAGCATTTCAATGTGGTTTAGGTGTCTGATGCTGCAAGGGAGAAGCTTATGCAGAATGACACTAGTCCAGCTTATGGAGTAATTTCAAACTGATGCAAAAGACTGTATGCATAAGCCTAAGTCCACATTCTGTTGGCTTTGTAACAGTTTGGTTTAAAGTAATTAGGATAAAGATTTAAACAAAGGTAAAGTAAGTCACTCTTAAACTGAACTGTGAGTATATTTGATAAAATACCTATGCAGGTAGGCATACTGAAGATGTATAGATATGGATATGCATTTCCTGGTCAAACTAATCTAAATTGACTCATTTTTCTTTGCCAGAACACCAGTTTCACAAAAATCCTCTCTTTGGGTGTTCGCACAAGCTGTTAAATTATTTTGTAGTTTCCTTTAAAGATTGATAGAAGTAAATTTTCTCATTTATCTACTCTTCAACTTAAGATATCCAACCACTGTGCCTCTACAGACTGGGAGATAATAGGACAGCCACTCTTGTCTTTAGAGAAAACTCAACCATCAGAAGCACTGGAGTGTGGTGTGGTTATATTTTATTCTCTTCTTGACATTCTTTCTATTGACTCATCCTAAAGTTTTGTAACACCTAAAAATTTATGCTTGTGGTTTTGGAAGGTAAGTCAGGATGAGTATGGCCCCACCGCAGCACAGGTTTTGGTGGAGAGTGGGGGAGGGTGTGTGAGAGAGGTAGTGCCAGGCTGCCTACTTGTGGAATGAATTTATTTGAGAAGGGATTTCTTCAGCAGCTGGTGGTTTCCTCTTTTGACCTGTGCCACTTCCAAAGAGGGCTCAAGATGGTTTAGTGGTGATGAATTGGCAGACTTGTCACCAAGCTGTAAATCTTGAGTCCGCCTTGCTGGGTGGAGGTGTGAACCCAAGATCTAGAGGAGGGACAGCATTTCAGTCTGCTGCTGTGTACATAAAACTCTAAAACCTTCTTTAGTGAAGGAAGTACTCTTAAAAATAATGATAATTTTTTTCACTTTTACAGCCTTTGCTATTCCAAAATTATTTGATGCATATCTGCCTTATCAATTAAGTGCAATTGAGTTAAAAATGAACAAAAAACACCAAAACCAAACTACCCAACCACCTCCCCCCCAACCTAAAACCAAAAAAAGGCCATCAAAGTTGAGCCTTCGAGTTGAGAAATTTTTTTTCTGATATGACTTGAATTTTTCCTAGTTTCAGGCCAGGCATAGAAGAAACAAAAAATCTTCCTTGTTTAAATATCCCTTATGATACTGATATTTTTGAATGTTACTCTGATGTTTCTGTTAGGAAGATAGGTTTCTACATAGGCTTTAGATTTTCAGACTTTGGGTATTGTGAGGCTGCATACTGTTGCTGCATATTGTGTTTTTTATATTCTGTTATTTTTCAGATTGTGTAAGGAGCTGTCTACCTGGCATAATGCAACCTTAAATTAATTCAGCTCACTGTGAGTGAGCTGCTGAGTCTGTGCTTGCTACTGCAAAGCGACCAACTCGGGTGCAAAAAGCAGTTTATCTCTACGATTAGGCTTAGCCTTACTTTGATTAAGCCTTAGCTTAACTTCTTCTGTTCTACTGGCCTTTTTGCTGCTGGCCATCCACTGTATGTCTATAAAAGGTGAAATGACAAAGGGATGGAAAGCTGTATTGTATTGGCTAACATGTTAAAAAAAAAAAAGAATTTATTTATTTTAAATGACCACAAAATTTGCACCTAATTTGTAGGAATTGAATTATTTACAGCTTCAGTATATAACATATTTCTGATAACACTGAAAGTTTTAAAATCAAGTGATGTGAAAGTATTTACAACTCCCTATCATTAGCTACTGGGTAGATACATGGATGCTCCCATGTAATTGAACTGAATGAGGAGCTTAAATTGAAATGCTTGTTTGTCACACCATGAGTGAATCCCCTCTTCACAATAAAAGTCCAGCAGTGAGAAAAGATTGGTCTCTGCAAGAGAGATTTCAGAGAGTATCAACAGAATTTCACCACAGAAGGCTTTGCTCCCATGCTATCCCGTTATTTCAAGTACAATCTACTCCACCTGAAATTAGCATATATAATTGAATAGTGCCAAAGGCTGAAATAATTTACACTTAAGCTCATAGCATTTTTTGTAATGCTCAACAAACAGGGGTGTGCACATTACCCAAGCAGAAACACCCTATGGGCTTTATCCCTCTCTATCCCCTCTAATTAAATGGACTTGAGAACTGGGCTTGAGATATTATGATGATTGAAGATGCTCATCTGGAAATCCTGTAGCTTTTTAACATGTAAAGTGGTAACCTGTGTCATAACCTAGGTTTGCAGATAGCTGTTAGATAGCTCTTTGGTGCACTACCGTTGGTTTTGATTTTGAATAACCATAGACGTGGTAGAACAGTATTGCTGACAGTAATAATGTTCATTTATAGAGCTTTTCTATCCAAAGACCTCAGAAGTGCCAAAAATAAAGTTAGTGTTCCCATTTCGCTCAGAAGAAATGGGAGTCCCTAGTGACAGCTTAGTCAAAATCACGCAGCCAGCTAATGACAAAATCAAAAATAGCACTGAGGCAGCTACACTCGAAACCAGGACCTACCTTCTTGGTGCCTCCTGTGTTCTCAGGATAGATAGTCACTCACCATGAGCAGGAGAGCCATAAACAGATCTCAAGTCTGTACGCCCTTTTTTGCTGAAGATCTCTAGTTTTTCATACCATCACATAGGGATGTATTCACTCACTGTTGAAGTATTATGGCTCAATTGGGATAAGCCCTAAGCTTTTCTGGTGTGGGTTTTGTTTCTATCAAAAATACTGTTTGATACTTTCTGTGGTATGTTTTAAGCTATGTGCAGAGTTTAGTTGCCAGCGCTGAATCTTTCCTCAGGGAAGCTTGTGTTTGCATGCTTAATTTATAATCTGATCTCTACTAAATGGTAAAGAATTAGTTTAAGCACTGGCAGACCCTCCATTGTGCATTATAGCAAGCTGAAAGGAACAAGTCTGAAAAAGAAAGCAAGGCAACAAAATTCAGTGATTCTATGCAGGGGCTCTTTTTGCACAAGTTGCAGTTCAGCCCCACTTTTCAATCACAGCTTATTGTCTGGTAGCTGAGTTATTCTAATGTGGCTGAGAGCAGAATCTAGCCAGGAGGTTGTGGTGGTTGCCGAGCAAATATGAAGTACATGTGCTTTTCCCTGGAGCGCGTGAGGGCTGCAGCACCTCAGCAGGTAATTCAGCCACTCTCTGGGCTTGACTTTATATTGCACATCAAGCTATAAATTTTTGTTGTGAGTCCAATTTGAATTTTTTCATTCTTCTTCCTAATTTTTTAAGAAGCAGCCATGTGTGAGGTGCTAGGAGAGATGAAAGAAAATCTGGACTTAGGCCTGAGAAGACTTAGCCTTAGGTTTAGCTCTTGTACAGAGCTGCAGCAGCCTGGCTCTTGTACCTGTATGGGGCTCTAGTGGTGATATTTTGGACTCTGTTCCAAGTGCAGAAATCAGATTCACATGCTTCTCTTTGAGGCTTTGGGATCAAAATAATTGATCACTAATACAGTCAGGCTTTGGGAGACTCCAACAATGTTTTGCTTTTAAAAAGGAAAAGGAACTAGCTAGTAATTCTGTATAGTGCTTTTGTTCTTCCATTTTGCAAGAGAAGTGCCTTGTTGCTTCCGCCCATTTCCCAAAGAAGGAACTTGCTGCCTCAGAACTGGCTTACAGCGAGGCTTCTTTTTCTCTTCTTTTCTTTTTTCCTTCCCCTGGGGGTTAAAAATAGCAAGCAGTAAGAAGTGATATTGTATACAAGGCTATTACACTTTTGTCTTGGCCTGCTTAATGTCCTTGACACGTACCCATTTCACCCAGGGACAGCCACTATGCAAATTGGCTAAAAGCTCCATTAGGTTGTTCAAGGCTGGGGAAACCCATCTGTCAGTGTCTGTGACACAGCCGGGCTGGAGTCTCACGTGGGAATCTGTCCTTGAGATACCCAGGCAGCTGAGTTTCTTTTAGCCTCTAGTGTTCCCAGAATCAAAGGAAATTGTTGTACGCTCTTCTTCTTGCTGCTGTTTGTGTTCTTTATCGTTCCTTCTCTACCTTGATCCCCTTTTCAGAAAAGCACAGGCATAGACTGAGAATTAACAGGGAAAGATGTGTTTTAATTTTTTTTTTCAGTTGCTTTGCAATAAGTGAACAATTATGCATATTACTTGTGGAAAAATAGAACAGTAGCTATTTGTTGTCCTGAAAGAAGAACAGCTTTATAACCCTTTTCCATATTTTTCTGTGTGATCTGCTGATGACATGCATGAGGTGGATATTTAGCAAGTCTTGCTAGGGATCAGCTGCAGTTGATATGTTCTCTGTGAGGGGACTAGAAGTGCACGATAAGCTAACAAAATACCAAAGAATGCACCCATGAAAGGCTTTCATTGACAGGATTAAATGTGGGACCTGGGGCTGGGAGTTGCCTCTGCAGAGACAGAGAAGCCCAGCTCGTGCACATAGGTTTGGGAGCAGGCTCTGCTTGGCATCCCCAGGGAAAAGCTCCTACAACAGCACTTACTGTACATCTGTTGAGGAAAACCACTTGCTTTTTCTGCTGGGTGGAGGTAAGGTGGCAGAGTGGGAAATTTTGCTGTTTTCTGCTTTCTTTCTGCCAAGGACTCCACTAAAATGCCTAATCAGTGAAGCCCACCACGATGGATGGTACAGGACTAGTTGTTACCCTGCGAGTGCTACAGTTAGCAATGTGACAGTGTTTTGTAATATGAGACAGTGGCAGCAAAATAGTTCAGATTTTCAACCCATTAGAGCAAGAGGACTCAGTATATGACATCAAAAGTAGTGCCCTTCGAAGTGTGTAAGGTCTATATTGACAGGCCTCTCTAGCTCTTGAGTATTTCCAGCTGGTGTCAAGTAAGAGCCCTGAACACAGAGTATCTGGCAAAATAGCTTGAGTAACTTCAATGCCCAGTGGTGTTCAGATGTATGAGATAATTATAGCCTTCTCTATAACAGATGCTCTGTTCTCCAGTTTGGCACATTCTTCAGCATGCAAAGAATTTTCTCTACCTAAGCTGATGGCCATTTTGATGATACAGATACAGTTATTCCCCCCAAAAAGTGTGGTGTTCATGGAAACACTTACATAGCTACAAGAGTGGGATTTCCCTTTATCATCCTGTTGAGGAAGAAGAAAAGCACTTTTGATAGTACTGTGTGGAGAGTGATGAAATGAAGAGTTAATGTGTTGGTATAGCCAGAATCAGTATAAACTTCATCCTTCCAGAAATAGAAGTCAGTGATTCAGCAGTTTCCTTCATATTGCCAAGTGCAACTTATTCAAATCATGTCATATTCTGCTTTCCGTGTTCCAAACCCAGTCACGTAGTAAGGAGGCTTTTAGATTAGCATATTAGTTTAAATTTCAGACATACCATTTTGGTTCTCTCTCTTATAGGCTCCCAGTGCTTCTTTTTTTTCTCTCTTTGTCTCTGGAGGTAACATAGACCTCGCAAGTAAATCCCACAAATAAAAAAAAATTAAATAGCATGGTAAGAGAGATGGTAATATGCATTTTTCTAGAAGTGAGTTGTGGCTGGCTTTACACAACTTTTGTTCTCCCAGTTGAGCATATTTTCACACTGCCCCAGTTCTTCCAGTGCCTGTGTGAGTAGCTCAGATTTGCCAAGGGGAGCAGGGGGCTTGCAATCTTGCTTAAAGCCATTTCTGACTTTATGTTTTTCTTGCTGTCTGGTCAGACTGCCACATCCTAATGGGAGCCAAAACGCAATTAAACGTTGGTGAGTTGTGAACAGGCATAGATGTTTGGCCTTCTCTCTGCAAGGGATTCTTGTGCACAGATAAAGTAGAAGATGAAGCAGAATTTTTACAAACATTTTAAGAAATTGGATGCCCAAAGCTGTTGGGAGCAAAGAGCTTGCTTTGTCCTCACAAAAATTTTGGATTTAATACTGAAGTCCTCTTTGAGAAATGAATACTCCTTAGGGAAAACTCTTGCTGCAACTGGCCCTCTGTGCAAGAGGGACGAGTGTGCCATAAGGAATATCTCCTTTGGCAGAGGAGGAGGGAAGTGCAGAGCCTTTCTCACAGCAGGTCCAGGGCACAAGGGCCATTGCAAAACATAAGCTGAAACACTTCCTAAATGGATGTAGAAAATTATGGGACTACATGAAAACGAAAACAAAATCTGAGACTTGTTAAGTTGTTGTGGCCTATTTAGAAGTGCCTGAGAAACAGATTTTAATTTTAGTCGATACTCACAAGCCCATCAGTGGAGCAGCACAGGGGGACACTGTTCTAAAATAGCTCTAGCAGATGCCACAATAATACGAGTTTTCCCCGCATCTCTCATTTATTTCTTGCTGTGTGTAGTTTCTTACTAAATCTGTTCCCTTGATAAATGCAAAGATGTTCTTGCCATTGGATAGAATAGCTAAGTGCAGTTGTCACAGACACTAACTGGCTTAACCTTCTTGTTGCATAGCTAATGCTGCTGTTAAATATTTCCTGGGCTAGCAGAGATCTTTGAAATGAGTTTTAATGAGTTTTCTTTTCATATAAACAGACCATGGCTGTTAAACAATGGCAGCTCGAATAAAAGCTATTCTAATGATAACAGCAATAGTGTCAGTTACTTGGATAAACTGTCAGAGGGAGGCTGGCCATGAGTTGATCACTGCAAGGGAGTTAGAAAATTGAGAAAATTAACCTGCTAATATAACCAATACTTCAGATCTTCAGGAAGGGTAATTATCCTACTACCTCACTTAGTGTGCAAGTGTTAATATTGGTATGAGATGTCAAGAGACCTTCCATCCTGCCAATTTTACCTTCCCTAAAAAAGGCGCTTCTTTCATAGCCTTGATTGCTTTAAATTCAAAATATGGCAACTTGATACTGATTTATGAGGCATCTTGGTAATTACATCCCAGCCTTGCCATCAATACAATCGGTATTATTTATTAAAAAAAATTATTAATTGACACAGCGTGCCAACAGCACTGTCCACATTGATTTCTGAGAGCTTCCACTCCATGGCAGGGTGACAAATGGGAAGAAGGGGTCAAGTGCTGCTGCCAGGCAGGGGCCTTGTGCTGAGTGATGCTGCCCTGAGGGTTTGCATCCCCTTCTTGGTGGGGCCTCTGTGCTCTCCTGCCCAGCATCTCCCCCCTGCTTAAGAAACTCGTCTGCCCTGGGGACTGTGGTGGTCCTTGCGTGTTAGTGCTGTCCCTCCTTGGTGATGACAAGAGCACAACCAAACCTTTGGACCATAACCTTGTGGGAGAGGTGTCTGTCCCTCACCCTGCATAGGATGGCAATGGGAGCTGATCTTCTGAATCTTCTGATGCCATCCCATAGCTAATAAATGCAGCTTAGGTACTTTTAAACCCGTGGTTGCAAAATAAAAAATTGCAGGCTTATGTTGGACAAAGTGATGAGAATTATTTCTAGGTGGTGGTTTTTCTTTTTGGTAGGACTTTGTTTTTGTTTTTCAAAAAAGCTGAGCTCATTTAAAAATCTGTAAATAGGAATGATAGTCTGGGAACACAGGCAGCACAGGTAAGCTAATTTGGGTGTTTGTTTAAGACCAGCTACTGCTCATGAAGATGAAAGTGATTTGTCCTGTCCTGATTTCATTAATGAATGTTGTATGTATATTTTAAAAAGCTCTGATCAATAATAAAATATTTCAAGAACCAATTGAAATTCAAAGTCATGAAACATAACCAGAAACAGATGCATAATTTTGTTAGTACTTTTGTTGGTAATTCTTAAGTGCAGTGAAAAAAACCTCATGCCTGGACTAATGACAAAAATTACATTTAAAAAAAAATAAATCTTAAACTTGTCTATTGTCTGTCAGCATTTCTTCCTTTGTATTCAACCTTCTCATTATTGTTTTGTTTGTAATGAAGCTGGGCCTAATTTTTTTCTTGCCAGTGGTTTGATAAATGGCTTGAGAGGAATCGATGGTGATGGACTTGTTTGCTCCTTAGCAATTGTGATAGGGGAGGGGATTTTGTGTTTGTTTATTTTTAATTCCCTTTTATTGGCATAAATTATTTTATCAAATATCAAGGTCAGTTCACAAACTTGAGATGTTGGGTGAGAACTGCTAATCAAGAGGTCTGTTTTTTTTAAGATGTCTTTAAATTTGAACTCAAGTCTAAACTGACAGAAATATTATTGTGATCAAGTGAGTAGCTGATAAATGCTGTTTTAGCAAGGAAGCTGCTAGCCTGTGGAACTGCCCTCTGCCAGGGCATCTTCAAGTAAAATGCTGTGGCTAATTTTATAAAAAGCTCAGAACATTTTAGGACCAAAATAATCATGTTTGTAATTAGGAATACTAAAGTAGAAGCAGTCAGATCCCTGAGGATTTAAAACAACAAAATATCACCAAAAATCTCAGTCTTTCACTGCCTCAGGTCTGTTGACATGGCTGTGGCTCTCAGCACGCCTTGGGAATTTGTGGCCAAGCCAGAAGCTTGCTTCAGGGAGAAGCCAGTTTTCCTCAGCCACAGGCACTCTGCACAAGAAGAGGAGTACATGAGGTACTTGATTGAGCTGTGCTAGAGCTGAGCCAGCGAGGTGATGGTAAGCTGTAGAAGCAGGTTGTCAGAGCTCTGAGGAAGTTCAATCACATTAGCTCTGTGCCCTCCTGTTGAGTGCTGTGTCATGGTCTGTAACACTGTGGGGATGTATGTCTGGGGTTTAGTATATGTGCAAAGGACTATTTTCGCTTCCCATATGCAGGAGAAGTAAAGGTTCTAAACGAGTTAATAATTTGGCTGCGCTTTCTTTTTGTGTGCGGACTGTGATGCAACCTCAGCAGATTCAATTCTGCCCTTTGTTAGCTTAGAATCTGAAAATTGACTTCAATACAACTAATTTTTTGTGAGTCCTCTGGACAAGGTTTTGAAAAAGAAAAGCTGTGGCTGCTTTGCATGGCTGTTAAGACCTGCACGACACTGTTTAGGAAAAGGGAATAAAAAGAGAAATATGACCTGGTCCTTTATCTTTCAAGTGTGTCATGCACCCTTCCATTAGTTGCACCTCAGTAGTGCAGGAGGGAGGGATGTGGCCTGCAGAGGAGTTTGGGATAGTCCAGGGTGAAATGTACAACAGCTGCCAATGAGATGAATCCACTGAAAGGTTGGTGTTTATCCATGTAGAAGGGTGCAAGAATAAATAGGCATCTGATAACACAGTGGTGCTTAATAAAGCAATTTGTCTGTAGCACGGACATTAAGTCGTTTGATTCAGGCCAGAAATGGTTCTGGAGGAGCACATTTAGAGATGGTCGTCTTTAGCACTGTGCAGAAGGCAAAAGACAGTGCAAGTAACAGATGACATATTACGAGAAGCTGCTTGCGTAAGTGTCCTTTACTAGACTGTTACGGCAATGAAAGTATTCCGACTCCACCTTTAGGGACATATTGTATTTCCCTATTTATGTTTGTTTCCTATCATGTGATGAGGTGCAAGGGAAGGTGCTGCTTGCTAATTTTAGCCTTGCAGACTGTGGCTGTTAAGGCCTTGGGAGGGTGGCTGTGCTTTGAGGGGAGCTGGGCTGTGCCGTCCTTCTCCATGGCACTCGGAGCAGGGAGCGACAGGGGGAGTCGTTCCAATTCTTGTTTTCCTGGCTAGTGTTAATGTACTAACAGCTTCCTGCAGAAGAATTACTGAAGAATGTAAAAAGCATTAATGAGAAAAGAAAAGCTGTTGCTTTGGTGAATAAATGTAAGATATGGGTACTGAGAAATGCAGTGAATGCATATGTGCAACTTCACAGCCATTGGTGTATTTTTCAGAGCTATGGCACTGAATTGCAGGAATCACTCTGCAGATCGACTCTCACCTATACTCACCCATTTTGCCTGAACAAACCTTGTCTTTCCAGATATTCTGAGTCATCTTTATGCAGCTGATGATGTGTAGAAGGGGGAAGGGAAAGAAAGGGTAGAAGATGTCAGGAGACCACTTGTGGCTCAGAAGTTCTCAGTATACAGTCTGCAAAGGAACTTTTAAATGGTGTCCTCTTTGCCAGACAGTGGTTCATCAAAGATCTGCTGGCATTCAGAGCAGGGTAAGAGCTCAAGATCTGAGATGGGAGCAGGGAAACCTGGCCTCTTTTTGGCAGCCAAAAGCTGTGGCATGGTCCTTCTCAGAGGTGCCATGATGCTGTATCTATTTCTTCCTCTGCAGCAGCATTTCATCTGTTGGGGGTGGTAGGATGAGGGAATTGTAATGGTAGATGGACCTCAGTGAAATATATACCAACCTGATAACAGGTTGTTTCTATCATTGAGAGACTTCTTTCCTGACAAGAACTCATTAGTCCAAGGTTCACAAAAGGAAATTTAGTGCCAAGCCATTGCACATAAAATATTCGGCATATGAGGGATAGCACAGATATTTAACACCAGCAGAGTTAAGAATATGATTTTTTTTTGTCCAGGATTCCCTGTTTTGTTTTTTTTTTTAAAGAGAAATCCCTGTAATTTTTTTTAATATAGACATTTGTTTTTGTGTGTTAAAAACATCCAGTGCTTTTAATAGTCTGTCTCTGTATTTTGTCAAATGCATCACTATGTTAACAGTGTTTGTATATACTTGCAAAAAATGTGATAGCAATCATCTTGACTGTGTGGCTGTCACCTCCTGTGGCTGTCCACATGAGACATGGGATGAAATGCTTCACATAAAATGTTCTGAATGGCAGGAAGAAGGGGGAAAAGAACCACTACAAAATTTTTCTTGTAAGACAAGAGTAGGAGCAAGTGGCATCAATTACACTTTTTTGGTGGCAGATTAAAAAAGCACAGATTATTTTTTTTCTTTAATATAAAATCTAATTCTAAAACTGATTCCTACTAGGAGATTTTTAGAGGACTAAAGTCTAATGGGTCAAATCACAGAAGATGTAGGATGATTATCTGCATACAACATCTGGTTCAGAAGTTGTGAAGTGAAAAGCGTTCTGGGGATATTTACTCTCTGCTTGCATTTCTCATGCCATTTCCTAAGATGTTCCCACCTGTTATTAGCAACACCCAAATGTAAGTCTTTTTGCTAGGCAGGCCTTTTGTTTTCCCAAATGGCTTGTTTCTTACAGAAACTAAGTCTCAGCTCCTTTTATCATACTCTGCTAATTCTGTCAAGGGAAGTTAAGATTATATAGTCAAAGAGTCAGAATTTAGGAAATACTGGAATTCCTCATGAGTCTGAATTTGGATCCTGTGTGAGAAGTCATTGGTACGTGGTCATTAAAACACTTGATCGGATATATTGTGCTTTCCACTGGACACCAGGCTTTGCTGTATTCAGTGATAGTTTGGTTCATTGTAACTAGGACTCAGTCCTGCAGTTGTCCTCAGACCCTCCTGGGAGACCTGCAGTATTTGTGCTGCTGTGGAACACTGAAAGATGTTTTTCAAGTTTGCTTGGACCAAATTCCCCAAACCTGAGGCTCAGGCTGAAGTTACCCCTTTAGGTCTATTGTGTGTGACACTTTGTGTCTGACATTGAGCCTCGATACTCTGAGTACCTGGACTGAGTATGCTGCCCATCGGGACCCTTGGCTTGATATGACTGAGGGAGTCAGATTGCCTTCAACATTTTGTGAAAAAGATTTTTAAAATAAGAAAAAAAAATCAATTATGCTTACGTGTGATTTAAAATCTTATCCAGACTGAACTTTGATTGTCTGATGGCAACTGGTAGTGGCATTAACTGTGTAACTTTTAGTCTCAGAGATTTTTAAAGGCTTTTCAGTTTATTTAATTTCAAATGATTCAGAATCAGACTGCCCTTAAATTAGTGCTGCTTTTTCTTAGAGAGTGTTTTCTTAGTCTACACCGTAGATCTTCAAAGAAGCTGAGGAATAGGATATTCAGTATTTCTAATTCCTTTAATCCAGGGATATTGCATTAATGTAAATACTACTGCTGTTGAAATCCGTGTGGAACGTTGTTGTTTAATAATGACTTTAGCAAATGAACTAAACTTGAGGTCAAAGCATAGCAAAGGAATAAAGTTCAGATGTCTCAGTTTTAGTAAATCCTTTTTGTGCAGTTGAATTTGATTACAGGATGTACCTGCAGAAATCACTTAGTAGTCATTTGTTCTGTAAGTAAACTTGGAGAGCTTTTAGCATACATAATGCGTGAGGTGAAGGAGTTTTTTGTGCCGAGTAGCTCTTTCTTATAGCCTTGGATAGACTGGCAATCATATTTGCAGGCAGCCCTTACCTCTAGTTGGCCAACCCCTCCTCCCACCTCGGTGTTACTTGCCGTGTTGGTGCAGGTGCACTCTTCTCCTGTCATCCAGCTTGTTGTGACAGGGCCACACACTTGCTAAAGTCAAGGCAAGCAACATCCACTACTCTCCCCTGATCTGTGGAGCTGCTGGTCCCAACACAGAAGTTGAGCAAGGTGGCCGAGTCTTGTTTGCCCTTGCTCATCCCTGCTGGATGCTCTTGTCCCTCACATGCTTAGACACAGCAACTATGAGGCTTTTCCCATTAGTTACTAGGCTATGGCCAGCCTGATGACCCCCAAATCCTCTCTCTCCTGAAGGCAGATGTAATGTTTGCTTTTTTCTCCAGGTATCAGGAACTTTCTGACAGCCTCAAGTTGCTATGGCCTTTCAGAGATAGGAGAGCAGCCTCTGGGTGACACCGGCCGGCTCCCTTAGGGTTTGTGTTCGGTAACCTCTCACTGCCTTCCTGGAGCAGTTTCTAACTCAATGCTCCTCTCCTCAGCGGCACCTCTCACCCCAGGCCCCACTGCTGGGGGAAGAGGACTGGCAGCAGATCTTGCCAGTGGAGACTGAGACACAGAAAGCACCAAGTGCTTTTGTCTGTCCTTTGTCACTTGTCCCCTGTCCTATTGAGCAGTGGCAAATCTCTTCAGTTTTGCTTTTGCTGCCAACACACTTGTAGACAAGCTGGTATTCCAAACCAATTTATCTTTTTGCTCCAGCTGGTAACACTGTGTGTTATTATCACAAAAGTTGTAATAATCCATAGAAGTATTGTAGTTGCCACTCTTCCCCATTCTGGTTTGCTTTTTCTAATATAAATTATGTTTCATTTTAGACTCGAAACGTTTTATTTTTTTTGCACAACATTTTGTGCATACGAGCCTATGACAGAGCATTAAGTGGTATTAAGCCTTTTAGAATATTTACATGTATCTGATTTGAAATATAAACCTTATTGTTACATACCATAATTCTTCAGACTTCTATTCTAAAACATACCATAATTCCTCAAGCTTCTATTCTAAAGCAGGGTACAACATTTACTAAGAAACTGTATTAAGGAGATTTTCTTTCTTCTTTTGCTTATCCTGATTTAACATTTGAAATTACTTCAAATACATATTCTTTCCAGAGGAAAAAAATGTCGACTTAAAAAATAAATCATGCGTGAATGAAGAATATTAAAAGGTCAAAAAGCCAGAAAGCTAACAGAAGAGATTGGAGTCAATGTTGCAGTGCAGAAGGAAGTTTAAGCTTTTGTTTATCAGGAAATATATCATTTGGATAAAAAATAGTAAATAGAGATGGTGGTTTGTTTCAGGAATTTGACATACGTACCCTGTTACTCTGAAGCCTATTGCTTGCAACAGGAGTACCTCGTTATCCCAATTAGTGGTGCCCTGGCTTTTCCACAGCTGCGTGAGGAACCAGCTGCATCCCCGCATTGCAAAGCTCTTCACCTGTGAGCACCGAAGTTCAAGGTCTTCCTCTTGTTACTCTGCACGGTGTGGAAAAAGCACATGGCACACAGCCCAAAATGGCTTAGGCAGAGCATCTTCAGCTGAGGGTGTGTCTGTTAACAGGACACTTGGCTCATCGTGCCACAACATTTAGCAGAAAATAATGATGATTTTGGGGAACTGAGAAAAAGAAAGTTGTGGCATGGAAATTAAATTTCTGCACTGTGAGGCATCCTAAGCATATCAGAAAAAAGATTAGGTTGCCTCTACCAAACTGAAAGTTAGTTTTGTGTAGATATTTTAATGGAATCAACATTTCTGAGTGCATTAGTCAAATGACTTTTGAAACTTGGGACAAGCACAGTGGCATAATTTGTTGTTGAAGAAATGGGAAGAGACTGAGAACTTATAGTAAATGTAAGTATTTTAAATTTCCCTCCCCTTCCCTCCCCCCTTCTGCCCCAGCTCTGAAAACTGCTTAAAAATCAGAGGAAGGGGAAACATTGAAGAAATAAATAGGAATTAGAGGGGAAAGAACCTACTGAATAATACTGGATTGTAGTTTTAAAAGTGATGGTATTTTGCCTATCTAAGCAGCAGGTCAGGTTTATCTGTATTCAGATTCACTGTTTTTGAAGCCAAATGGGCATTCTGAAGTAATTTTTAACCTTTCAAAAAGAAGCTTCATAGTTTTTTTATTTGCCTTATAGGAAAAGCATGCCAGAATCTCACTAGCTGCAAAAAAAAAAATTGTCATCTTTCAGTGACTCTGAGTCATTTGGTGTGAATATCTTGGGAGTTTAGTGCTCAGGCTACAATTCAACCTAAGGTTCATATGGCTTCCTTGTAAGAGTATGAATGGAAACAAAGGTATAGCAATGTTTTGTTTCTTAGATCCAAAAAGACAGTATTGTTGGGGTTTTGTACTTACTCTCAGCATTCTTAAGTAAGTTCATTCTCAAAACCAATAAAATTTACAGAAAGTTGAATTTTGAGGAAAAAAAAAAGACTGTAAATAATTTGGATGTACTTCTGAAAATTCCAAAGATAGAATAAAGAAGTTCTCTGTTTTTTGCATTAAGTATTCAGTTTAGTTAGTAAATTTTGCCTCAAGTAGATTTGATTGATGTCTGGAAGATATTTTAATTGTAAGTTATATTAGATGATTGTTAAATCAAATAAAATTAAACAGATTTTCCCATACTGCCTCCCAAGTCTGCCACATGAAATCTAAAGAAATTGGAGATTTGATAAGGTATCTGAATTTTCAGTAACAAAGTGGAGACTGTTTATTCATCTTCCTTAGCATATGATTTAAAGCTCATAGTTAACATCCTAAAATGTTCCTGGCATAACTTGCTCACCTTCCCATGTTCATAATGTTTTGTGTGCTCCTGGGATGCCAGTAAGGTCTGGAATTCACCTCCTCACCAAGTTATGCCTTGCAGAGTCCCATTCCTTCAGTCTTTTCATGGGCCCAAACAGTTTCTCAGGTCATGTATCGTGGTGATTTCATTATGGAGTTCTCTCTCTTACACAGTTAATTGGTTTTAGGAATGTAGAGGAGTATCTGGAACGGGGCAGAGAGGTTTCATAATGTGGGGTTTCATACCCAGCTGCCTGCAGTGAACCCAGCTTCCCTCTCTCCCTTAGCCTTTTTTTGGTGCAGCAGTCAGGGCTGTCAGAAGCATGAAGGTGACTGGCACTACCTTGGCCAACTCCATCCATAGGCTGACACCTTAATTTTAACCTAGATTTAAATTCTTAACCCCACCCTATCAGCTTACTCTTGGGAAGGCTTTCTAGCTCTCCGATAAATGAAATTATGTACATTGGTGTCACAAGGTTCGTTATGTCCTCTTCTTCCCAAGTGAGGAATTATGTATGAACTGTAATGACTTGTGTGGGCAATTTTTTTAAAAGCTGCTTTCTGTGATGAATGTGCTGGATGAGTTTGCACTGGAAGCAAAAATGTGGTGAGGTTTGTGATGGCTCATATCTTCTGTGGGCATCCTCTGGCACCCTGCCTGGCACCAGTGTGTTACTGTAGCTCGAGGGGTCTCAAAGAAAACATGAACTCTGGCTATTGTGAAATGCCCCAAATTCTGTGGTGATGATGTGGCCATGCTGTTGTGGAAAGGAAAAGCCTTTCCCAAACTCTGCGTTCTGTGGATTCTTTCGGCCACAGGACGGGAGGCACAACTGATCTTTATATACACTGGGTGGAGGAGGCAGAGCTTCCCCGTGCACATTTACAAAAGATCGCTGTGGTAACACGGGGAGGTGATGAGCAACATTCCTGGGGAGCTCTGCCACCCCTGAATCCTCCATCCCAACAGTGCTTATGTCAACAGTGGCAGATTTCCTGCTTAATTCTTCTATAAGAAAGATAAACTGAGGAGACTTGGGTAGGATCTTGAAAAATCTTTTTGGTTGGGCTTTCATTCTGCAGAGTGAAAACACATCTGCTTCTGATCTCTGCCCGCCAGATTCTCAAGTGGAGACGAAAGAGATGATATCGACATTTAGTTTCATTCTATGCTGTAAATTCAGGTTTTATGTGGGGGCCTTTTATTGTAGGCAGGTTCTCACAGAAGTGTTGATGCTGGGGTATGTGTGGACTGTGTGCAGAAAAGCAATGCAACGCAGCACATGCCTCCTGCATCTCATTTCCAAGATGCTTTTAGTCTGCCACATATAAACAAATACCCAGGGAGTAAATTTAGTTTCTCAGAACCAAATATGTGTTTGTTCTTGCAAACATTTGGAAAGTTAAGTATCAGCCTCTTGGTCTGAACTTTTATTCTTAACCTTCAAATGGACCAACAGCTCATTGTAGCCCCAAAACTGGCTGTGTGGACATATAAATACAAACATTATTTTCCTCTTGAATTTTTTATTTTTCCCCTATTTTTATTTTTTTTTTAGCCACAGAGTTGTTCTATCACAAACAATAATTGCCGTCATATTTTGATCTAGGCTCTAAAATATTCTTATTAGAGGAATTGCAATGCTTTATTGTCCAGATTGCCCAGATTTAGTAATTTTAAGATCTAGAGTCTGTTCACATTTAGTCTCAGTACATCAATAAAATATGAATGGATTGGATAATGAAGCAATAACACTAATTTATGTCAAAGGATATAGGCTATTGTTTACGAGTTTGTCAAAGTGCCAAAATACTTTATCTATAGAAAGAATTCTTCTTCTCCCTTGTGGAGAAATAAATAATGCCTCAGGAATATTCTGTCATGGGAGCCTTCTGCCATGAAATAAATGGGAGAAGACAAGGCTGTGAAGGTTATTTTCCACTCTGGAAAATATTTATCTGGTGATACAGCTCTTAGCTCTTGCTAGGTTTTGGCTTTTGAATGCTAGGCACTGTATTTTGCCGTCCTGGCTGGATGCAAGAAGCCCTAAATTCAGAGAAGTTACCATATTTTAGACCTGAACTACAGGTAGTGTGTGGATAAACAGAAAATGGCTAATGAGGGATGAGCAGCTCTATCTGTGGTGTGCAGGCAGGAGAGGGTGAAGAGCTGAAGCTGGCAGCTCGGCAGCATCTCTTGCATCTATTCAATGAGCAAAACCCAGGCAGGCAGCGATGGCCAGGGTGTTCTCCATCTGCAAACAATGCTTCCAACTTCTGTGCCATTCCCCTGTCGTGGACTGGGTTTTGCTGTGGCCCACTCATCCTCAGGTGGGATGATCTTCTGACTCTCCTAATGATGTGTTCGCTAATCCACTTTATTACTTCCGCTTCATCACACTTCAAAATAAGCTGCTTTACACCCCACTAATTTGCTTTTGAAATTTCCTGTTGATAATGGTGGTAGTGCAAACTATTTCAGTCTGTCTTACTGGAAATAGGAGATACTATGATTAGTGAGAAGATTTTCAGGCTTCTAGTGTATGTCATCCTGACTAATGACTGCTAAACTCTCAGTGCTCCTGAAGTTAGCCAGAACAATGAATTGCTGCAGCTTTTTCTTTGCTTCATTGGTTGGTTTTAATTCAGAAAACTGTATAAAATGAGACCGACTTTGAGGCTAATATCCAATAAAAAACTTCTTCCTCTGGATGCCTTTATTTCTCTGTATTGTCTACCTGTAAATATGTATAAAATGCTAAAATCTGTACAGCCATGATTTGGAACAGAAGGATTTTGGAATAGAGAAAATTGAGCCAAATTTTGCTTGTGCTTTCATTCTGTGGATCTTTAATGCTTTGTGCCAGGTTCAAGGGAATTGTAAGCCTCAGGAGTATTTAGCCTACTGATTTCAACAGCTTTGACTGTGAAGCAAAGATCTCAAAGTATTTTACTGATCCATCATATCCCAGTTTCAGTCTGACTGTTGAATGACTACTGTGTCTGTTGGTTGGGGCTTTTTTCATAATTTCCGTTTTCCCCAAATGACCTCTTTTTTTTTTTTCTGTGTGAAGTGAAAGGGTAAGAAGAACACAATTATATCTTTTTCCCTTGTAATAAAGATATCATTTGGAATAAAGTAAGTTCAATGCATACATTACAATCACAATGGCCCTGTGAACACATAATTCTAAGTTTGTTTCGAAATTAAAAAATATTATTAATGAGAAAACTAATTTGATTGGTCTTTTATTACCTTACATTATTTTGTTCATTCAGTTTAGATGCAAGATAGCAAAATCATTGTATGCAGAAATCATTTTATCTGCAAAAGAATTAGGTTTAGCTCTAGTTATTAAGTTAGACTTTAATAATATTTTCCCCATCTTTAAGTAATATTGAAATCCTTAGTAGTGTCTTTCATCCAGAAATCACAGAGCATTATATATGTGTTAAGAAGGTAAGGAAGAATCATTACAGATTTGTAAACTGAGATGTAAGGAACTTAAATAACTTGCTTGGAGTAGTGCAGTGATTTTGAGGCACAGAGAGTGTAACAAGGCAGCTCTGACTCACTGGGCTTCTTGTATCCAGCAAATCACTGTTAAAGGCCTTGGAAGGATTTCAGAGAAATCAAAATCCTCTTGAGGTGTGTTCTGGTTTTCTTGATTGAAAGAACTGTGAGGGAATAGACTTTGAACCTTATTGTTGTGTTCATCTTCTGAGTTTACTCAGGTTTTCACATGCCATTCCTTTACAAATTGAAAATGTTGCCAAGAGGTGAGTTGGTGCTTCCACAGAAACAGTCTAGGAAGCTTTGTTACTGTGCAGAGGGGTTAGAAAACTCAGACTCTTTTACATCTGTTTATTTTCTCTTATATGCCTTGGGAAAGACCTGACAATGTAGAGAAGCATCCAAAAGAAGCTCTGTCTTGTAGGCCTTCTTCGGCCAGATGGGAGATAGGCAATAGTCACGGCTGGATTCTGCAGGAGCAGTGAATGCCCTACAGACTTGGGAAGAAAATTATAACTCAAGTTCCCTTGACTGCAGCCTTTCTAAAATACATGAGGTGCCTGTGTTGCCTGCTTCAGTGTTCATCTTTTATTCACTTTTCTGTTCCATCTGTCAATGGATGAGAAATACAGCTTTCTGGTGCTATTCCACACTGAGGATGCAAACCCAAGGCAGGAGAGTTGGTGTTACTTTGATCTAATTTTTTTTTTCCTATAGTTCACTTACTGCTCTGCTTTCTCTTCAGCTGTGATGATTGTCTTCTGCTTAATAGGAGATTTTCTGTCCACTCAGCTCCAAACTCTCATCTGCAGACTGAAAGTTGGTGGTGTCTTCTCATCCTCTGTATAGCTGGCTAGTAAGAACTCTCCAGCTTAGAAAAATTACTCCTTCGTACAGTAGGGTGTAGAGAGAGCAGTGTTTTCCTAATGTGAGCTGTAAAGTGGTATTTGCACAATTTATTTGTATTTACTTTGTCTTATTTTATTTTTCTCAATTGGGAGTGAAGGGAATTGTGTTGTAATTGGGCACTTAGATGAATCTAGCAGCTGGAAAACACTCAATTCAGAGGGAAATGGATAGTGCGTGTTCACAATTGCTTAAATAACACATGTTTTAATGTAGGACTGTGTGTTGTACTCATTTTTTCATATAAAACGTGAACTATGATAGGAAAAGTCAACATATTGGTGTTAATAGGGAATCTTTCCAAGACCTCCCTTTCAAGTGGATAAAAGAGTACAAATCTGGGATAGCCAAAGGTGACTACAAACAAATTGGCTAGTCCATTAGCATAGCTGTCCAGCTGCATCCTAGGCTCTGAGGCCACTCCAAAACCACAAGCCCGACCGCCTCAGAAGCCTGCCAAGGAGCCAGCTGCTGCTAATAAAGCAGACTCTACAACTTGGCATCTGGGGCCTGTGATTCCCATCCAAAAGGAATTGTATGTGAAAAATATTTGAAATTTGTCTTTTTAAGTACTGTTTTGCTTTGGAAGGAAAATACTTTAGTCTAAACTTGCAACTAGTGAAAAACTATCAAGAGTACTTGGTTGCCATGGAAAGAGCAATACTGTTCTTGTGTAAGGAGGTTGGATGTTGGAAGGAGGAGCGTTGTTCATTTAATATCCGAGAGGCTTCTGGTTCAGCATTTCTGGGTTGTTGACTTAGAAGGACCAAGGTGTATCTCATTATTCATGCTTAGCTGTGTGCAGTTTCATGGAACACTTTGTTTCAGAGAATTGAACCTGTAGGGTTTAAGCAGAAGGGTGCATTCCTGAGAATGGATAAGAATTAGCATATGATTTTTTCACTTTTAAATAATAAAAAAGGAGAAATTTCATTCATTTTTCAAAGATGAAAATAAATCCTATTAGCCATCCATGCTAAATTAATAAGCTGCTTGGAATGAGCTACAAACCAGTTCATTCCCCACACACTCCACTGAATAATGAAGCATGAGAATTGAAAAATGAGTTGGTTGCATTGGCTATGTGAAAAATTAATGGCAAAACCAGCTCTGAATTCCAGCTCTCTTTTGAAGTGAAACATTTAGATTTTGCCTATTTTTTTTTTTCTAAGAGGTGTAGGTCCTGTACTTGGTTGTGGTGGCAAAACCTCTTTCCCAGATTTCTACAGCTGGTGTCCGGGTGTTTCGAAGCACTCTTGACAGTAGTGCTCCTTCTGGTTCTCGAGGCAGAGAAGTGAAGTGCTTTGCCCCCGGCCATGGAGGGATCCAACATCAGAACAATGCACAACTTTCCTGCTCCCAGGTGTGCAGGTGGCTCCCAAGACAGTGCCCTGCTTTGGCATTGTCCAGGATCCGTACCAAGTGGTCCATATCTGGAATCCTTATTAGGTTGCCAGTCATTTCTTTCACTCCAGTTATTACTTGGAGATTACCAAACCAGAGCCTTTGCTCATTTGGAGGCAAACTGCATACTTCTGCTACTCAGCAGCTCAGGAAACAAGAATTGGAAGCTTTCTTCTGACCTGAAGCTTTTAGTCTGGCAACCAGCCAGAAGATGTCATCAGCCTCAGTACAGGCAATTTTGTGATCTTTCTGCAGATGGTATTCTGGGGTATTGGATATGCATGGAAATTACTGTGGGCTGCTGTGGCTGAGATTTATTAGTGAAGAGGGTTTGGAGTGTGGCAGTGTTTGCTGGGCTGAGAAGATCAGCATCCCCCAAGTGGAGTGTGGCTGCCCCTCTGCCCACCCTTAAAGCATCTCCGAGGATACTGCTGTGAACCCAGGCATCCATGTGTGCCTGCTGTCTGAGCAGCTCTTACCTGAGGGACAGCCTGTTGTATGCCCTCATTCTCTGTGTACTGAGGACTTTTTTTTTTTTTTTTTAATAGCTATGGCCTCAAATTTGGTGTAAATGTAATTTGTGTTCACTTCTACATCCCCTTTCAGCTGGCTGAGAGGGATAAAATGTCTTAAGCTTAAATTAGAATTAGGCCCCCAGTGTTTTCCTCTGTGTCAGGATACAGATCTTATAATAGAATGAAAATTGCTCTTTGTATTTCAAAGGTAAATTTCCACTTATTTATTTTTCTTTTTCTTGCTTATTAGGTTGGTGTGAGAATAGGACATTTACTCATTATCCCCTGCTAAGACATATATAATAATAACCATTCATAATTAAAGTACATAGCACCTCATTGGCTTATGGAAAGATCTTTCCCTGCTTTACGTCATTTACGTGCATTGTGTGCGTGGTAATCTGGGGGGTGTAGGGTAAAGCAGTAAGAATGTAACCTCGACCACTGTTTGTCGTTTTATTTAACCTCAGCAATGCTCAAAATGGGCAAGATTACCATGGGATGTTTCCTGAGCTCTTGATATATTAAAGCCCAACGTGTTAAACACAGTCATAGCTGCTTCTTCCATGGCCCTGCAGTGCACAGAGATTTAGATATGCTTTCAGACAGGATATTATAATATGTAGATACCTACATATTTAATGCAGGTTAGTGTTGCCTGCAGTGCTTTCCAGCTGGGCTGTGGCCGTGGCATGGAGCTGATTTCTGAGATGTGTCCCCAGTGCTGGGGCTCAGTTCAGGTGGTTGCCTGTGCTGCTACTCAAGGCTGCTGCTTCAGCTCTCTATTTCTGGGAATGACATTGAAGCTCAAGTGGGTGGGGATTACCCAGTGATAAAATGTATGTGCAGGGAAATATGATCCCTATGCATTAAGTGCTTTTGATTGTCAGCAAAAGTATCTGTGCAGAGACTTGGGGAAGGGAGCTCATTGCCCTTTCTCTTCTACTGGAGATGAGAGCGGATGTCATTACTTGCTAGCATGGTGATCACACTAAAAACCAGTATTTTTTTTTCTTTTAATGGCTCTTACTTGTGTCACATTACAACCAGGTGAGATTGCAGAGGAATTCTGATGTCTTGACACTTGGCGCTATGTTCCCTCTCCCCTGGTTTAAATGGGAGAAACTGGGAAGAAGGAAGGAGGAGGCCAGGAGGAAAGGCATTGGTGCAAGTGTGGTGTTTCATTTCACTGAAACGTCTGATCATCACCTGTCACTGATGCTCCCCTTATATTCTCCAACTATTTTTTTTTCCCTTCTAAATAAAGGGACTTGTTTGAGAGTTTTAGAGCTACTAATTTAGAAACATCCATCTACCAAGACTGTGATTTAGTGTGTGCATAATTATAAGCACTAAAGTAGAGCCACTGACATTAAAGGGGCAGTTGATTAGCGTGATCAGAATTACTCACAGACTTAAATATTTTCTCTGTTCAAGGCCTAAATGCAGAACAAGCATATTAGAAGTCACTAAAGTGTCATTGCTGCTATAATGAAAATTGCAGATGTTTTGCTTTTATTAGTCCATTAGCATAGCATGGTTAACTTAGCATTGGTCCAGCATTTACCTGCTGTTGTCACTACACAAAGCTAGCAGAATGTGCTGATCGGGTTGTGGAAATGGGATTTTCTCCCTCGCAGCAGGCAGTTACATTCCTGGAGCTCTGGCTCCAGTTCCCCTGGCTGCCCATCTTGATCCTCAGGATCCTCCAGTTCTTGCAAGTTTTTCCCTAGATTTCAGCTTTTCTGCATAGGTCACAATGGTGGTGGGATGGCCTCCCCCTTCCAATTGCTCCTTTCTTCTCCTGGCAAGCACCTTGTGCTCCGAGTAAATACTCCAGTGGTCAGAGAGCCAGGGATGGTTGCAGCAATTCAAATTCTTGTTGCTTCAGAGCAGAGATGTTTAGGTAATTTTTCTAGCATGTGAGTGTCTTTTTTCACAGCATGAATTTACCTGTGAGTTAGGGGAGAATACTGTTTTTCTCTGTGAGAGTGCCTCTCTTCTTGAGCAATGTTTTCTCAGTTGCTGCATGTGGTTTGTGGTTGTTCAGAAGTGGGTATGATTTTGAGAGCAGAAGGTCTTGGCCCGATCGTCTTTTCCACACCCTGTTTCTCTATTGCGAAAGACATCCGTAACAACAGAGTGTTTTCAGGCTGCTTTGGAATTCTTTTCTTCTCTCAGACTAGCCAACCCTCTGCCACCTGACTGTGTGTGTACTGGGTGCTCCTCATGTTTAGAAAAGACTAACTCGGCTTCTGGCACCAGCTTCTGTACCTTTGGCTAGAAATTCTTATTTGTGTTTTAGCGTACTCTTAGAGCAGATTGTGTTTAATTTCTTTCTTTAATGCTAGTTACTCCTTGAGTATCTGTCATTTCTTGCTTTGTGATCCAACTACTTTAATTCCAAATTAAAAAATATAGTAGAAAAATGCATTTCATAGCTATGGCTGAATCCAAAATGTTGGTTGGTCCTGTTTTGCATTTTGAAAGGCATTGCAGGCTGGGAGTGGGTACAGGTTCCATAGGGGTGGGCAGCTGGAAGTGGTCAGGGAGGGCAGGACGAGCGTAGCATCGTTCTGGATTTACCTGGGTACAGCACACGCTTCTGCCACGCTATTTTGCCTTTTCCAGTAACAGCCTTTTCGTTTTGCTCTGTTTCCAGCAGTCCTATGCACCAGCTCCCCACCCCATGGCTCCTCCCAGCCCCAGCACAAACAGCAGCAACAACAGCAGCAACAACAGCAGCGGAGAGCAGTTGAGTAAAACCAACCTGTACATTCGAGGCCTTCCACCCGGCACCACCGACCAGGACCTTATCAAGCTGTGCCAGCCGTAAGTGCGCTTAAAAATACTCCGTGTCTTTCTGCAGGGAGATGGCAGAGCTGGCCTTCCAGCTTACACTTGTGGGGCCACTAAAAGGCGTCAGAAGCACTTGAAGGTTGACTGTTTTTCCTTTAGTTTGAGCGGCTAATTAATGCCTGCTGAAAACCTTCAGGTAAACGAGTTTGGGGGAAGAGAGGTGAGGGCCTTCATGTTGATTTCTGTTTGCTCTAATCTGGTTGATTTCTTATGTTAAAAGGAGAATTTGCATGGTAGGAAAACCTCCCTAATGACAGATTTTGCAGTTATAATGATCTGTGAATCACAACCCAGTGCACAACACAACATGGGTGTTCCTCCCTCGTTCATTTGTCACATTTTATGATTGCTGTGTCACATGTTGCTGGGCTCAAAGATTGAGAAGTATGAAACCCACTGAAGGTGGCCTTGTAGCCATATAATTAACATGTAATTAACTACAGTGCCACTGAAGAATGATGCTGTAGAAAGTGGCACTTCTACTTCCCTGTTTATCTTGAGAGTCATATTTGCAGACTGTACTGATAAAGGTTGGTTTTATTGTGTTTTATTTTTTTTGAAACCAAAGAGGTGTCATAAAGGAGTTATTTGCTCCTCATGCATCATGAAATGAACTACGTCCTAAAATGTTGCACTCTTCTACCTGTCTTCTCTTGACTAAATGTAGTGGGCAATATGAAATGACAACCTGATTGGAATTCTGAAGTCTTGATTATTATTGATGATATGTGGGAGGGGAATAATACAGTTTGAGATTCCAGCCAGAGATAACCATGGTGGAATTTAGCGTAACACTGGGGTTTTTTTGTGTTGAAATAAGCACAAGGAGAAATTTGAAAAATAAACCCCCACTCTTGTTATGATGCAGAACTGCAGTGCTTTTCCCATAGAGCCATCTGTTCCAAAAGACAACATCAGCTCTGTATTTTGTCATCAAAAATCATCTTTTCAAATAGGCATCAGTAAACGAAATTTGAAGTAAGGGACAGTCTGGGGCTGATCTACACACCTGAATCCAAATGACTGTTGTTTTTAATCTTGCAATAGGAGTAACAATTTTAGTGGGGTTTTACAATTTTATGACATTCTGCCTTTCCTGATTTTGATCAAAAATCCTTAAAGGCTTCCCTGAGTGCACTTTTTGTGGGCATGGCTGGCCAGGACTGGAGTTTGCAGTCTTACTGAAGTGATACCCGGACTTGAGTGAGCTGGAAACTCTTCCCTGTGACTTTCTGCTATTAAAGTTTCTGTGGGTAGAGCTGACTCACTGTTCACTGGAGAACAGTGTGCTGGTGCTGTTTCGTATTTCATGCAAGCTGAAATGTGAGTGTACCTGTCTGACATTTGTACAAACCACATTCATTGACACCTTCCACTTGTGACAGTCCCAGATAATCCCAGTTCAAGGGCCAGATCCTCAGTAGGTATAAATTGGCTGTAGTCTGCTGGTGTTCAAAAAGCTGTTTTGCAATTTATCTTCTTTCAGTCTGACCCTTCTCCAGTTCACATAAATGCTTTCAGCTGATCAGGACTGAACTAACTATTCCTAAAGGAGCCTCACAGCTTTGGTGCTTAAGTGCTGCTGTCGTGGTGTGAGGCTGTGGTGTGAGCAGAGATACTTGAATCATGAAGTTCAGAGAGTGTGTCCCTACCCCTTGTCTGCGTATGGGAAGTGCACATCAAGTATCTGAGAGCTTCCTTTTAGCACTGTGGCAAAATTTTTAATGTGCTCCACTAAACTTAATCTGATACAAGATTAGAGGGCTTTGTCTTGCTGTCATGGGGTTCCTGTGTGAACAGATGCTCTTTAAGAAAAATGCTGACACTCATTTTGCTGATTTTTCTATCCTTTAGCTGAATGTCAGTGAGGAGAAACCAGATAGTTCTTCCGACTTTTTTTTTTTTTTTTCCATAAAGAAAAAGACAACGTAGGGAAACTTAAACGTTTGAAAATACAAGAATTTTTACTGGCAGCTGTGGCGGTGCATTCCCCCCTATCTCGTTTCCAAGCTGCAGTGTGGTCTGAGAAATGCTCAAATCTGACTTTTGCTCATACCCTTGTCAGTGATTTTTAAAGCAATCTCAGACACTCTTGCTCATGACAGTAGTGTGTAAGTTTTAAGTAATATATTGCAAGATATTTTCTTTAGCTTTGCAGGTAGTTACACAGTAGATGTAGATAAAGGTCCAAAGCCTTTATCTATTCACCTGTCCCCGCTCCCAAAAAAACCCTCAAACCCAACTGTTCTCCCCAAAAACCCCTCTAAAAACAAACCAAACAGTCTGCTGCTATATGAACAAGAAGGAATTTTCTGCTCAGAGGTGCTGTACTCTGTAGAGCTCTCTCGTAGCTTACATGGCTGGGACTTCACCAGGCATTAAAGTCTTCATGTGAACAGGTATTTAAAAGTGAGCAGAAGGTGCTGGCTCCTGAGCTTCCTGCATAGCTTAATATTAGCATCATTTGCTGCAAGATGTGAAATTAATTCCAGTCCGTAAGCCATATTACTATTTTGTAGTACAGTGTTTTTGGAGAGCTGTATTTAAGGGAAGTGTTCACCAAAGCTGGCTTATGTCCAGCACACTGGTTCCCATAGGCTAGCTGCCAGTGCCTAAAATGAGCCCTTCTCAACCCATTTCCTCTGCTCTAGCATGGGACAAGGCTGCTAGCAGTACAACTATCACTTCTAATGTCTCACATTTGGCAGGCTGAGCAGTAGTGTTCTAAACCCACAGTATTTCTCTTCCAGAAGTACAGGAAATGCTGGAAACACTTATGGTTATGTACATTATCATATCCCATCCCATTTTTAGGTTTAGTCCCATAAGGAGGCCACCCTTCAAGTCTACATATGTAAAATTTTTCATTTAATTGCATTTTGTGAGGTGGATTAAGGAAGAGAAACCCTTTAATCAGAATTGTTTGATAAAGTACGAGGTTGTTCTGATGAATCCTGCCTGCTTTTCTGTCCTTCTGCTGTGTGTTTTTGTTGGTGTGCATTGCACACTAAACAGAAAACAGCAGACTGGAGTACCATTGATGCTTGAAGTGCAGAGTCCATTACACGTGATGTGAGACATTTCTGACAAATGTTCCGACACTATCAAACCTTTTATCAATTTGAGAGTAACCTTGTCACAGTAATCTGTCAAACTGTTCATATAACTAAAGAAAAACAAGTCATCATAGGCTTTACAGTAGCTGAGTAAATGAAAAAAAAATTGCTACTGGAAGATTTTTCTTTTTGTGTGGTTCTGATCCTCAGCAGTTGGTTTAACATGTGTCCAGCAGAATTTTATCGAATTCGCTTTTGTCACTGTTTGGGTTCTACTAAAGGGGTAGTTCTAAGGCTAATGTAACTAAGGTTATCAACTGAAAAGTCACACATTAGTTTATTTAAATTCTAGACTATTTGTGAAATGAACTGTGTGCGTTCCTTTTGCCCTCATAGGAAAAGGCCGAGTTTATTGAGGTTTCAGAGGGGTTCAAGGTGCCTTTCAGGATAGGTTGTCTTGTTGATAGCTGCAATGAGCACAACATTTCCATTAGGCCAAGCCTTATAGCGAGTTCATGATGGTCATTCCTGCCATGTGTTAAGGCAGCAAGAGTTACACATGCCTTACTATCTTTATTTTCCTTTTATTTTGTTTAAATAACAAGATATTACATTATGTGAAAACTGATGAATTGAAAGTGTGGGCAAAGTAAATTCCCTTCCTTTCCTGTTTTTTACAGCATTAAAAAGTTAATTCAAATAATTATTGTGGACGATAGATAAACTAAAGGTTAACTAAAATACAGTTGCCATAGTGAGCCCAGGACCAAAAAGACCAGAACAATCTCTGCAATAAATCTGTTCCACGATGAAGTCAAACAAAATTTGTACCAGTGTAAACTGATGTTCTCATCCCGACCCCGGTGAAAACAAAACCCAAACTATCTGAGACTTACAGACTATTACTATGTGTCTGCTCCTCAGTTTTTTAAGAAGTAATGTTTGAAGTGGTAAAGGAATTTACTGCATTCTGTACCATTCTGTATGTTAAAGCAATGTGCACTCTGTCTTCCATATTAATTCAAACAGAACCACAACCTCCGTCTCTCCTGTAATTAGTATCAGCTGACACCATTGCTCTGTGATAGAGCAGACACTGAGAGGGCATGAAGGTGAGAGCACTCATTCAGTGGGATTAACTCATATAGGAACCATGTGGCATCACAGGGAATAGTTCCTGCTTAAAATCTTAGTGGATATTTTGGTTCTGTGTATCCTGGTAATATGAGAGCTGGGAATGGCTATGAAATCTGCTGGAGATATCGGTCTTCATGGGAGCTAAAGAAATGCCCACACTTGAGGGGAAAAAAAACCAACAAACCAACAAAAACTTCTACTCTCCCCTGCCCTGGATTTTCTTTGTTATTCCAAGCAAAAATCAGGAAAGCAAAGTCCTAAGAAGGGTGTGCTGCTGGACTAATGTGCTGATAGAAAGCAGGGAGGGAAGTACACAAGTATATTCCTCTCATTTGTTAATGCTTGTGTCTACAGACCAGGGAAAAACACACTGATGGGTTAGATTGGAAAAATCTGTATTCTTCTCAAGTTCTTTATATCATGTACTTTTCCTAAAAGTTTATTGAGAGGGGCAGGATGGGGAAAGAAGGTTAATTTTTTAAAGTCAAAATGCTTTTTGATCAGGAGCCAAATGGTGAATGCTAAGGATGCATAAAGTAGGCATAAAAGCAGAGAAACCTGACACTGTGGACGTGATTTGTTAATTTTTGCACTGAAGACATCTTTCTGGTGATGATGCTTATCAGTGCTATGAGAAACATTGTGGGGTTACTCTCTAGGTCTGAAATGATGCAAGGCAGCGACCTTGTATTTGCTTCGAACAACATCTTCATTTCCAAAATCAGTTGCTTTGCAGTTTTACAGTCAGTTATATGAATATTATGTTTTCGCAGTGTGTAAATATAGACATGGATGTGTAGAGGTTTTTTTTCCTCCTTTACCTGATATAGTTGAAAAATTATTTGTACATTTATTCCCATTAAAATAATCCCCAAACATCTTCCATTGTTAGAAACAAACATTAAAGCTGCCTCAGTAGGCAATGAACCAATTCTCTTCTTACCTTGGCTCTTTCATCAGGGAAAACAAAACTTTAGGTCAGCAAATGCCCACAGCACTACAGAGAGCTCCATCTGGGATGTGAACGTTCCCATTGTCAGGAAGAAAGGCAGAAAAATAATCTGCGTAGAGTAATAAATGAGCACCTGCACTCTCCTCCGTTTTGAATGTGGCTGTTTTTTCACTGGAGTGTGAGAGAGCGTCAGTGAGGGTTTCTCATCTCCTTTCAAGTTGGATGAACCTGATTTAATGGAAGATATGGGAGGAGGCAGCATTTTCAGACACTGCGGCTGAAAATATTTCTTCTGATGAATTTTAATTAAAGTCCTTGTGGAATAAAAAGAAAAAGAAACAAAAACACAACTAAAAAGAGAAATCATAAATATTGAGCTTTCTGTAGCAGAGTGAAGGGCATGACCATAACAGCCACTTGTTTTGCTTACTGTGCAGGTGGGGTGTTGAGATAGGAGGGCAACACAGTTAATGAGCTTCTTCTGACCTGTTCTGAGATGTATGTTTCCAGTCTTTCCTTAGTCTCTTTCTTTCTTTCTCCACTTCTCCAGTGTATATTGTGTGCAGCCAGTCAACCATGGCATCACCATCCGTTCATGAGGTTACTGGTTTGAGTCTGAAAGTTCTCATGGCCAAACAGGCTCTCCACCATCTAAGTCTGTGGGACAGGTCTATTTTTGTAATGTGGGTGTTCTCTGTGAAAGGGCTTTCATAACCATGGATCTCTCAACAGTCTGAATTTTTCAGCCCCTCTGATGCTTGGTTCCTGTTTTTCAGTGAAGGGGCTGGCTGAAATGCTGTTGGTTTGATAAAGGTTGCTTCACTGCTGTCCCTTAAGTCATAGTGGTGTTTTGTTGGGGTTTTTTTTAGTGGCAATCCAAGTTCTGGTTGTCTTTATTTCTTCTGTTTTGAAGCTTATCCATGTGTTTTAAATTTGTCTGTATTTTTGGTGTTTGTTCTCCTGAATTCCATGGTGTCAGGTTCAGTGTGTCTTTCTGATCTCATATCCTTTGAGAGTTGGTGGCAGCAGTGGGAGAGCAGAGCCAGTTGCTGTCTTCCATGTGCAGAGAGTGGAGACAGAAGTCCTGGGACTGGCCTGTGGTTTGTACTCCTTAGGAGCCACCAGCTTTTGAGAGGAGATGGAGACATGCTGTTCACGTTCTGCCATTTGTGTAGCAGAAATGTTTCTGTAACCTTTTCCTTGAAGGTATGACGCAGATAATGTTCTGCTCTGTTTGAGAACCGCATTGTCCTAAAGCTTTGCTGAAAGAAAACAATACCAGCTATGCTGAACAACCCCGCTCCCCAAACCAAGAATAACCTGGGCACTGCTTCCAGGGAATGGCAAAAACCTTAGTGCATGCCTGCAATTTCTATGCAAGGGGAAGTGGCAGGCCAACTCTGGTGGCAAAGCTATTGAATATTATCAGCACGAAAACAAAAATGTCATTGTGTTTAGCCGCTAGACTTTCTCATACCATTCCAAACAAGCATCGACAAGAGCTCTGTGCTATGTAGCATGCAATGTCCTTCATTCCAAGTATTTGGTAACTTCCCAGAATTATTTGTGTGACAAGTGTTGCTACTAGATTTGTGTTAAAAACTGCAAAGGCTTTAATTTTTTTAAAATATGTTCACTATAGAAGGAATTTCTTAGAATTGCTGCAACTACGTCAGAGGTTTTTCTGTTGGCCTCATTATAAACAGAGACAGGAACCATGGAATGTTTCCAGCCTAATTTTTAAAAGATGTTGAACTGGCAGAGATCTAAAAGGATTTTCTCTGTCTCGGGCATGTATTTTCTGTGTCCCCATCATGAGCTCTAGCTAATGTGGAGACCTCTAGATTCTGGTTCTCTTGGAAGGTATCTAGGCACAGCTCTGGGGGCAACCCTAAATAAAACAGTGAAGGTAATAGCAATGTGGAATTATAGGATCTAGTCTGAAGTGAGATTCTGCCAACAGACACCCAAGTCCATGGACGCTTCATGGAAGCTCAGCAGCCTGATCAAATAGCAGTTACTGCAGGATCACAGGCACGTTATTATTGTTTCAGTCTAATACAGGTAATAAGTGAAGCATTTATGGCTATTACTGCCTGGTGATCACATTAAAAAATGGAAAACAGACATGCTTTCCTTACTTCAGCTTCCCAGTTCAGCATTTCCATATTCTCCTGGGGTTATAATCCAATTATGAAACTTCAATTATTTTCTGTAATTCATTGATTCAAAAGGAACATTAACTTTTTTGCTTTTTTATAGTAGGAACTAGTAATTAAAAGGGATAAAATTATTCACAAAGTCACAGAATTTAACATCCAGAAGAGACCTAGGGACGGTCCACCATAATTTTCTGGTTGATTCAGATCTTTAAATTTCCCTTCTTTGTTCTTTGACTAACATAGCAATTTATTTTGATGTAAAGAATGTGTTCCAGAAAGGCACCCACTCTGGAACTGGAGATAAGAGGATAACAGCAAACCAATCACTGTTGCTAAGAGTTTGTTCCTGTTAACCGTGTTACCTGGTCAGAATTTCTAACCCACTTGCAAATCAAGTTTCTGGTCTTAATTTTTCACTGTTTGTTCTTGATGTGATGAGATTAAGGATCTCTCTGATTCTCTTGCTCCATTCTTCTCCCAGATGCACTTATGCAGTCACTTCTCAGATATTTTTCTTTAAGAATCCAAATAGATGGATTTCCAGGTATCTGACTGCAAGACAGTTTTCTCCAGCCTTTGGATAATTTCATCAAGGCCTGCAGGCATCATTTAAATGTTTTTAAAACAAATTATTTCATCTTTATGGACATTTGTTATTATATTTAGTTTATGTATGTTTATATGTGTCCTTAAGTGGATGAAATGTATTACTGGAACATCTGTGGTCCTGAGCAGGAGAAATGCTACTCAGAAACTGCTGTAGTGTCTTAGTAGGAGTGTCAGGAGGTGCCACATGTGCTCTGTGAGATCACAGAACACTGGTACTGGCGTTATGTCAGAAGCAGAAGCTCTTCTCTAAACCTCTGAGGTTTTGATTACCATTAATTTTTAAAGTCATGTGTCTTTCCATCCTCAGCTGTGAGCAACAAAGCCCCATAGGGTGAGAAAACTGCAGCACCCTTGAAGCTTTACTTTTAAAAGTAAGGAATTTGGCTCTGAGTCACACCTAACAATCTCTCTACTAACCTTTAATGTATCAGGTCTCCTCTGCTTTACTTAAAACACCAAATTTAGAATTGCCAATTAAATGTACTATGGCTAGGAAGTTTTTTTTTTAATTATAATAATTTAACACAGATATTTCAGTATAAAGTTTATTAAGTGCCTTTATGAACAAATGAAATGCCTTATCCTGTCACATATATGAACATACAGCTAGTTCAAGGACCTGAAGATTCATATAAGAATCTCTTGACACAGAATAAAATGAAGTCAAGGCAAGTGTCTAGATGGAAAGGAAAAATTATGCCTATGGTGGAAAAAAATGGAAAATTACCAAACAATTGGTGGGGTTTAAATGAAAGCAGGGCACTATACCCATGCCATGATTTTGGTCATTGCCTAACATAAGAACTGGACTGCAGACATAACTGTTAGCAGGTCTTAAAGACATGGGAGGCAGGTTGTAATGGCACAGCTGTTAAATGCTATCAGCCCTTTCAGGAACTGTAGTTGTTCCATCTCTAGTTTCATGAAGTGGTAAGAAAAAACTCTTTTATAACATGGTATTTGCAAATGTTAGTTCTTATTAGATTCGTGTGTTTGTTTGCTGGTTCTTAATGAACTTAGATGTAGAGAAACAAGAACTTCTCTCAATCACAAGACCACATTTCTTGTCCCTCCTGTGTCCCTGCCATGCTGTTCCCATGGTCCATTGAGGACATGGGGCTGCTGTTAGTTCAGTGCTGGCAGCTGATTCTCCCACTGCTTCTGCTCAAGTATAGCTCTATAGGCAGCATACAGGCATTTCGTGGTGAGGAAGAGGTGGATTAGAGAGGTGGGAAGTGCAACTACAGCTCATTGTGACTGCTTGCACAATGATGTCTGTCCGTGTGTAGTGAGCCAGCTATGTGGAACAGATATAAACTCCTCATTCTCCCTCATTCTTTTTTCCATTGCTCCTCATCTCCCCCTTTCTTCTTTAATGCAATCCTCCTCTAAAGAGGCATGTGTCTGCAGAGTAGTCAGGCTCATAATTTGCTTGGTAGGTGCTGGTTAGCAGTGCAAGGGTACTGATGAGAAACTCACGTTAAATCTCCCTTTGAAGGCTGCTGTGGGGTTTTTACAATTCACGTACGTGTGGCATTTTAATCTCTCCACAAAGCCTTTGGAAAGGGATTTTTAAAGCACTGTGCCACTAGTTAGTAGCTGTCACCAGCGTGTGAGGTGTGCTCTCAGTGGAGAGTTTAGCAGCCCCTCTGTTGCACCTGGAGCCGAAAGGTCGCCAAGTAAATACATCTCTATCTTTTCAAGCTGCCAAGTCACGGCAGCATCGTGTAGGACTCAGGATGTTGAGGCTGTGAGAGTGATCTCTGCATCTCAGCAGACTCACAGGCCTGGGGACCTTTTTTGGCTGAGGGATATGCTGCAGCAAGCTGCCTGGTGGGGCCATCGAGGCAAACTGAACATGCTGAGGGCTCTTGGGATTCAGGCTGTGTGCCAGCAGTAAAGTGCTTGTCCCATCCTAACAAGGTAGCCCTCCAGTCCTGCTATCAGGAGGGCTGCAGCTGCTCTGCTTAATGGTATTTAGTAACAGTATGAGCAGTAAAGTGTGCTCTCCTGTTACACCGAAATCCACTAATGCTGGCATCAGGAGTGGCGGGTAATTCAATCACACCCAAGAAATTATATTAATGTAACATTAAAGGGCTGCACAGAGCAGCAAAAGACAGGAAATTACGGAGTTCAGGCTTGAAACTTTATCCTTAACTCACCCATATTGTGTCGAGGTATTTGGAAATTTCCACAGTGTGTGATTTTATGGGACCGACAGTGGGGCTGATTGTCCTGTTTGTATGCAGAGGATTTCCTTCGTTAATATCAGCCAGCATTACTGAGAGTTATGTAAAGAAATCATGGCACAATATACAAAGTGTAGCTGGACAATGTGAGATTTAAATATGAATATCTTGGTTTGGGCAGTTCCCCACCCCAGTTTTTCTGAAGTGCTGCATCAGGCATTCACTGTGTTGACATTTTTCAGATCAAGCTGCAGTTCAGTAGCTAAGGCCTTCTTCCAGTTTCATAACTAATTTTTAGAGTTGGGTTTTTTTCTGATCACAGTCACTAAAAAGGTTTTCTCTTGTTTAAAATTTGCCTTTTGATTTAAAGACACTGCTCCTGTTTATTTAATGTAAATTCACTGGAACCAAGCTGAATACTAAACAGAACACACAAAAGCCAGCTCTATATCCATCTTTAGGCTTTATGAATATTTGTCCTTAGTTTTGGTCCTGCTGAAACTATTAATGTAGCTTGAGACTTTGACTCCTCCATTGTACCTCCCTGAAGCTAGAGGGAAAAAAGGGAAGTTCTTGCAAGAACCCCAGGTGTCAAGGAGGAGATAGGGAGCAAATTTAGTGTCCATGAGATGTTTATAGAGAAGGCTTAAGCAGATTTGTGAGTACAGCCGTTTTGTTTTACCCATTGGCTTCAGAGACACCATAAGTTCAGGGGAGAATTGTCTGTCACTCCAACGATAGGACATCCCTGCAGTCAGATGTGAGGTGGCATTCTGCCCTTGGATAGCCTGATGCCAGTCCCCAAGTAAAACCTGTATGAGTCCAGGTAACATCTGATTAGGATTTGTTCCCATGTGGGGGAAGAGGGAACTACCTCCTCTGGGAGAGAGGAAACCACATAACCGTTGTTACCTGGGAGAGATTAAAAAAAATTCAATCTAATGCAGTGGAAGTAAAGAGTGACAGAAACCAGCAAGAATCATTTTATTCTTGTAATAGCTCATTTGGGGATTTTGTATGGTTTTTTCTGGGGACGATGAACTCTTGGTGTGGTTGAGCTCTGAGGCTGTTACAATTTTTTCCCCGTGTGCTTTCTGTGCTAAGGAGCTGGGGGGAGTGCCACTGTGTCTGTCTGTCTCTGTGGTGAACAGGATGGTCATTAATGACCATGCATAGAACAGTAGGATGGCTGTATCCTGGGGGAAATCAATTTTCTGCAGAGAGTCAGGCTTGTAAAAGAGTAGAAAATTTCCACTGAAGTGGAGGAGGGGAAAGGGAGACAAAATCGGCAGAGCAGGGATTAAAAAAATACAAAGACTTCAAAAGTAAGGGAAGACTCAAAAGGCTTTCTGTTCAAGGTGGCTTTTTTTTTCCCCTGCCAAAACTGAGCAGATCTTGAACATACTAATCTTAGAGGTGGGTGAGAAATCAGCCTTTGGGAGAAGGTTGGGACAGGGGACATGGGGAGGTTGGGGAGAACACTGCCTGGAGTTTAAACGAACGATGATTCTTTTCTTCTTTTTTAAAGCGCATTTTTCTTTTAGACGGAGAACAAACATGCAGAACTGAGTCAGTAGTGTACATTTCACATTCACAGTGTGCAGTTCCTGAAGGAGCCTCTATTGAGGATGCTTCTGGGTTTTAGAGCCATGCAGCGAAACCTGGGACCAGGTCAAAGCCAGCAGAGGTAGCTCCATGTTCTCCTGCAAAACTGGCTTGACTGTGGTGTGGACGGCTCCTTGTGTTCCTCACCAAGTGCAGGTGCAGCTTGGAATTCAGACTAGGGCCTGAATTTTTCTGCCATTCTCCATTCTTGCGCTTTGGCGTCTCATCTTTAAATCAGTTTCACTGTGACACTGAGTGTCTCTCTCAACTCTGGGTGGCCTCAAGGTTATGAAAATTCTCTCCCTGCCCCACTGTAATAGTTTGCTTCACTCTCACTTCTGCAAATTTCCTTCTAATCCAACCTTGCCATTCCCTTTGCAGAGCTGGAGAAAGTTTTTTCAAGCTCTGATATGAGAGTAAAGTGACAGCATCCTAGAGGAAAAAAAGCCATTTCACAGGGGAGATAAGGGAACTAAGCTGCAACTGGTGTTAAATATCATCATTCAGATAACAGCATTAATAAGAGTGTATTTTCTTAGACTTTTTAAAGTATGTTTGTGTATCTTAAAAATGTAAGCAGACATAAACCTTTGCATCTCAGACAAGAGGATGATTCTTTTCTGACTCTGCTCAATATTAAAGGCTAAACCAGAGATAAGATAATATACCATAAATATGGAAGCTTGAACAAAGGAACTGTTGTCCTGAGAATGTGGGAATCAAAAAGAAACTGAAGTCTGAACATAGGAAATTGTCTTACAAAATGGAATGTTGCATGTAGAGTAACATTTAATGGCTCCCAGAAATTGCAAAACAGGGCAAATCCACAGGTTTTTCTCTTGATCTCTGTGGTCTCTGGAGCAAACCCAAGTAAAGCGAAGGGCAAAGGCATATGGGAAATGAGTAGCTAGAGCAGAACTTTTCTTTTGCCTTGGCTTCTTATTCAAGATGTTGGTCTTTTGAGAACTTCCTTTTTTGAACAGCAGAAAGGGGAAGGGTCAGAAACTCCCAAGGTCTGAGTATGTGGGAGGGAAGAGTGCAAATGCTGTTGATGAATAAGATGTTTCAGGAATGCATAAGTGTGTGGTCTGATACTGCAAGTGCTAGGCTGAAGAAAGCTGGCCATTGGGTGCATTCAGGACTGTCCAGGACATGCATTCAGTCATTCACAGTTGCAAATATTTGCAGAATATTTGCCTGTTTCTTGTAGAATGCGTGTTTGACTCCATGAAGAGTGATTGTGACCTTTTTACATAGGTTTTGTAGCAGGCAGCTTGCTGCTATAGGTGATCACTGTGAATTCTGTGTTACTAATTTTTATACCCAGCACCTTTGGGAGATAGTATTTGGCAGAATAGATATGCTGGAATATCATTTATCTATATAGAATATACTTTATTTATGTGTATGATAGCAGTAAGTGAGGGGTGCCAGCAATGGGGTTTTCATCTATTTTTAAATCCAGCTCTTTTTATAGAATAGATAAATCAATAAAGGGGAATAGATCACAGGCTGGATTTGTTCCTTGCTATATTTTTTTCTTCCTTGGGATTGTTTTCTGGGCCCCAAACCATGCAAATGTCAAGCAGCGTTCTTACCCTAGCTGAGGTTGTTCATGAGTATTTGATGAAGATGTAGCCCTTGGTGTTGCCAGGCCTCAAAATTTTATTGCTAGGTTCACAGTATTTGTTTCTTAAACCTTAGTTCCTTAGGCATGTGATGCGGTATCTGCTTTTAATTCTTATAAAAATGTAGGTTTCTTTCCCTCATGGCTCTAAAGAGAAGCATGAAAATACAGCCAGAGTCTATCACAAAGGCTTGAAATATAAATGCAAAAGAAAAGAACGTCTCATATTTATTTGCAATTTTTTAATACCAAAATTAACTTCATAAGCTTTTCTTGTGCATTAAAGGGCAGCTGACAGTTCTATGCTCCTTGACCAGTTTCAGGAAGATGTGGATTTATCCCAGTGAACCACAGTTCTCTCTCTCTCTCTCAGAGTATGCCCAATACTCAGAATGAGGTCTCAGATTTTCCATGTGTATCTTTATATGGTTTGAGGATTGCATCTTATTTAATTAGTTTATTTGAAGATGCCTGAAGCCAGTAATATACAAAAGTCTTTTCTTGAGGGCTCCCAAGCAACTGAAGCTAAATTGCTTCCAAATTCAGTATTACTGGTCAGATTTCAAAATGGGCTCACTGTGTTTTTTCAGTGAGTCTTTTGTTCCTGGGATAAAAATTTTCAGCAGAAACATAAAATATTTAAATTCTTGGGCCTTTCTGTACATGTGCCCATGGATATTTCAGAAAGGATGGGCTACAATGTATCTCTTTATTGCTTTCCATCTAGGGTTCTGCCTAGCAGGACCCAACCATGTGTCCTTTTAAGGACAGAAGACTCTATGGATATAAAGAGTTTATTTCTTTAGTGAATCCCATGGCTTGTCTCATCCCTTCCTGGTCCTTGCTGACTGTTTTTGGGCACAAACTGAACCACAGCAGAACAGCAATTGCCAGTGTTGGCTTTTCTTCTGTAAAAGACTCATGGACAAGGTGTCCAGTGGGAGCAGCTGTCACAAAGTCTGAGAGTTTGGTTAACTAAAATTTCATTTTTCTTAGGCTCAGAAGTGTTGACAGATGAGCAGAGAGCTACAGGACATGCTAGTTATGTGGCACAACCTGCCCTTTGATGTTTTCTTAAAGGAGGACTTCAGCACTTAAAGACACGAGGCAATTGCAGCATCAGTGTAAATTGGGGCAGCCCTTGGAGCCAGCAGAAGGGTACAACATTTCTGAAAATCAAGAGTCTGATCCAAAGTGAAGTTTTTAATAAGCTTTCCCCCTCCAAAGATATTTATCCACCTGACATGATGAGGCTAATATGTTCTGTCTTTGGATAATAAAGAGTGGAAAATTATTTATACAAGAGACAAAGACTCCAAACTGAATATCTTTTTGAACCTGTAAATGTGTTTTTGCGTCAGGTGACTCTTCATTTAATGCTGCATTCACTTGCAAGTTTTTAGTGGATTCGAAAACATAAAAATATTATTAAATAGTTCATAAATTGTGTATCCATATTGCATGTGGGGCAGCTTTGCCTAGTTTGAATCTAATTGTTGACATAACCATCACTCAAGAGAAGGTTTTGGTGAATACCTGGGAGTTGTGGTGAGTTACCAGCCAGAGCAGATTTGTCTTCTTCAAGCTAAATACTGTGGTGGTTATAGACGTTGCAGTGAGGAAAGCAAAGCCCTGCCTGACTGGGAACATGCACTTTGTATGTCCTGTGTACATCTGTCTGCTCTGTCGAGGCTGTAGGGAGGGCTTTCCACACCAAACAGGCACATTAATTTATGAGCCTACAAACAAAATTTAACCTTGAGAAATGTCATTCATCCTGTTTAAGTTCAACATGCCTGAAATTGTACATGTGCATGAGTACTTCAAAATATCACGAACAAATAGCTTATCAAATCTGTTTTCACACACTCTCCCCAGCCTTTCATTATGTTAAAGTTGTACAAATAAATGGACTGAAAAATCGTTGCTTTTATAAATATACTAGATGGAATTAAAATTCAAAGGAACTCAAACCCAGAGGTATTCTGTCCCAGTTCTGGGTAAGCAGTGTGAACTTTTGCCCGCATAATTGTAAAAATCCAAATCCAAGCTCTTGTTGTTTCTTCTTGAAAATTTCAGGCAGAAAAAAATATGTGTCTCTGTGACACTTTTTTCAAAGTTCAGCCTTTGGAAAATGAATACAACTGTGACATTCCAGCCCTGGAAATAAAAGGATTAAAATAAATATATTGAAGAAAAAGAATATTTTCTGTGATGTAGTTCCTGAAGGATGTATTTTGCAATGTAAAATACTGAAGAAACAGTTCCTCTAAAAACTGTGTTGTTTCTAAAGACAACCCAAGTACCTGGATTTTTCTAACTTGTAAATAGTGAAATGGGAGCTGTGTGAACTCAAGAATTCTCACTCACACATTTGACTCAAGTGGCCTCTGTGTGAACCCTATAAAATGCTTTAGCTTTAAATTATCAGTTTGAGTTCATGGTCCCTGGTGGTAGCTGGAGTTCTTGCTTTTATCTGTAATTCCTTTTCTTTTCAATTCATCTTCTTTTTCTCATCTATTATTAGAGAGGAACCATCTGATGAGTGTGTATATATATATGTATAAAACAATATGTTGCAGTCATTGAATTCTTTTAAGAGTAAATTGTTTTAGTGAAATGTCAGAAAATCTTCACAAACGGAATGCTCAGAGTTCCCTTGAATAATGAGGCTATTGTTAAATGATTGAACACTTCTGAGATTAATATCACGGTATGCTGGCATGCTGGTTCATACCAACTGTAATTTAACAATGAATCTTCCGTAAGTAAGCAAGAGTGTGAATGAGAAATCAGATTCAGGACAGCACAGCATGCTAGAACATACAAAGCAAATAAATTCTACACTTTGGAATGATGTATTGGGGTGTATTTCCACAGTATCTAAAATAATTGAATTGTTGGATAGAAGAAATTCTTCAAGTTTGAAGAACTGCTTCATTTTTGTATTTGCAGTGCTGATGAGCAATGTCTTTATAGCAGAAAAGATCTGGACTTTTTATAAACTGACCTTTGAAAATTAGGGTATGCCTGGCATTATCATTTGTGACAGGCTACAGTAAACCACATCTCAGTCTCTGAAGGATTTCACATCCCTAAACTCTCTTCCCAATAGTGCCTCCTCTCATACAGAAAATTTAGAGGCACTGCTAAGTGTCTGCAAACAAAAGTTGCATTTTATTTTTTAAGACATCTGAATTCTTGAAAATGTGGAATAATTAGTAATTGAAGATTTAATGATGGCCCAGAAAAAGAACTGAACTGTACTGCATGAAATCATAGTTATTAATTTGTGCATGAATTTCATTTTCCATACTTAATTTAGCAACTGTAGAATATTTTGCTAATTAATTATTAACACTGGTTATTTGTCATGGCAGAACTGTGAGGGAAAAACATAGCTTTCTATCAAAGTAAAAACATAAATGTCATAATTTTAATATGATATACAATAATGTAATCAATTTTTAAACAGTCTTAAATAGCTTCAATATTTAAATATACAGATTTAATATGAATATAATACATAGCACTAATTAAGAATAAACAGCATTTAGAATAGGAACTGCAGCTAATAGCCAAGTGTCTTATTTGCAGCAAGCTGAGGAAAAACTCCATAGAGTGTTGGGCTGTTGTACAAACTGCCACATTAGTAAGTGGCCTTTTATTCTGTCCTGGGTAATAAGGGTGTTACAGCCTTATTGTAAACTCTGGCAGTAGGTTGAGGTTGAACCTACTGAAGGCAATGAAAAAACTGTCTTTGATTTCTGCAAGTGTTGGATTAAACCATTTCATTTATATGCTGAAAAAAATTCTTATTCCAATTTTGGCAAAGAAGGAGACAAGGCTGCAGGAAAACTTACTTGTGAACTACTAAAAATTATATATGTCTTTCAGGTCTGAAAGTTCAAGGTTTAATTATTTCAAAAAATGCTGTGTCTGTTTAAATTTCATTTACTTTAACTTCTGTTTTACCTGGTTGATATTCCCAAGTACTTAAAAACAATTGCAGTAAGCCTTCAAGCCTGTACACTGTCATATGAAACTGTTTTTCCAGAGGTGAATGTTCATATATGAATCTATAAATGCAGGTTAGTTTGAGTACAAAGTATGACTGTCTTGGCAAATATTTGTTGTCTTGTAAATACATTTCTGACTTTAACATGAGACCTGTCTTTCATTTTAGTGAGGGTGAAGGCGAGACAAATTCCTGGGCTTTAATAGCAGTAGATTTTTCTTTGGAAAGGAAATTTTAACAGCAGAGGAATATTTTAGTTATAGGTGTTTCTTTATATGGTTTTTTATTAGCAGTATTATATTTCTGAGGTTGTTGAAATTTTAAAAGAAGCAAACTTCACTAAAACTACCAAGTTTTCCCTACTCTTCAATGAAAGAGCACCAAAGGACCTAACACAGCCTTCCAGGGCTGTATTAGAGCCCTGTGATTTGAGATAAATGGTGCTTCCATCTCCTGAAAAGTGGGATTTCTGAATATGATCTGTGAGTGCAGTATTAAAGTAAATGGCATGATCCATAATCTGAAATTGCTTTTTAGGTTCTTTCGACCTAATGTGGAACTGTTCTTCCAACAGAATAGTAAGACCTTGGATTTTATTTGTCTAAAACAATAATAGTGTTTATAGACAGGTTATATAACATTGTTATTTTATAGATTTCGTAGATTTTTCTCTCTCCTAGTTCTGAAAAATATATTTTCAGTTGATGTGGGATAATGGTGACTAATAAGCCCCATGTATGAGTAAAATCACTGCATTCTTAGTAGTAAATATCTGTACCAGAAGATACTATTGAATATGTATATGTTGTTTTAGTAATTCATCAGCTTGCATTCTCTTGAAAATTCACTCTTCCCACACGCTACAATGTTCATTACTGTCTGCTTAAAACTAGACTTCTGATTGTGCTGTTAGGAGCAGAAATAGAAGGTCTCACTTTCAAAATTGCTGAGCTGCTCTTTCAGAATTTGGTGCTAATGTCTCAGGATCCCTTCTGAAAGTCCAGGGTTGGTTTAGATGTACAAACAAGAGATTTAAGAGGCCCCCCTCCCTTTTTTTGTGTTGTTTCTGAAGCTCTTGGACAAGGTGTTAGTCTAAATTTCTTACTAACTTCACAGAATATTCTGTGAAGAATTGGAAGAGACCCATTAAGATCATCAAGGTCACCCTCTGGTGAAGAACCTTTGCTTAAACCTCCCCTGACACAACTTCAGGCTGTTCCCTTGGGTCCTTTCACAGGTCACCACAGGGAAGAGATCAGTGTCTGTCCCTCCTCTTCCTCACAAGGAAGTTGAAGGCTGCGATGAGTTCTCCCGTCAGTCTCTTCCAGGCTGAACAGACCAAGTGACCTCAGCTACTCCTCACATGGCTTCCCCTCTAGACTCCTCACAATCTTCTTGGTTATCCTCTGTTAGCTTTAGAACTTTCTGAGATTGTGGCACCCAAAATTGCCCCCAGCACTGGAGGTGAGGCTGCCCCAGAGCAGAGCAGGACAATCCCCTCCCTTGCCCAGCTGGTGATGCTGAGCCTGATGCCCCCAGGACAGGGTTGGCCCTCCTGGCTGCCAGGGCACTGCTGGCTCACATTTAACTTGCCACCAACCAGGACCCTCGAGTCCCTTTCTGCAGCTGTAACTCCAGCCTCTCGCTCCCCTGTCTGTACACACATCCAGGGCTGCCCTGTCCCAAACACATAATCTGTCACTTTCCCTGTTAGATTCATACTGTTGGTGATTCACACTCCTCTGATTCGTCGAGGTCTCCCTGCCCTTGAGAGACACAACAGCTCCTCCCAGTTTTGTATTCTCTGCAAAACTTAGTATCCTTCCAGTCCTGTGCCCAAGCCATTTATGAAGATTTTGAGCCCTGTGGAGCCCCACTGGTGACCACGCCCAGCAAAATGTCCCCTCCTTCACTGTAACCCTTTGTGCCCAACCCGTGAGCCAGTTCTCACCCGCTGCATGATGTGTTTATCCAGCTGTGTGCTGGACACTTTGTCCAGTGGGATACTGTGAGAGACAGTGTCAAAAGATTCTATTTTACTGAGTGAAGGAGTGATTTTTGTAAACATGACAGCCAGACCAAAGTAATTAGAGAAGAAAGAGCATCCAAATGTTAAACTCTTACAGAAGCATGGTCTTGTCAGGCCAGTGCACCACTGGTTCCCTGCAAGTAGCTCCTTCTGTTTGTTCCTCAAGCCACACGCTGGTCTGTGTGAGGTGCTCTGAGGGGCATGTATTTTGTTGTTGTATTTCTGTGTGAATAGAAGAATTTTGTCTTAAGTTTTCTGGGTTTTGATATTTTTTAAAATTAAAAATAATAGAGAAAGGGCAACAAAGCAATTCAGCCTTTGTTAAAGGACAGAATAGTTATATTTTGGGGAAAAAATGAAAGCATGTAAAATGTCGTGCAGTAGATGAAATTATCATGCAAATATAAAAAAAATTTTTTTTGAGTCAATTTCCCCTTTTTGTGCGTTTGGATATTGTAAGTTCATGTCACAGTGTAATATAGAAAAAAAATCTCTCCAAGAAATTCAAAGCAGTTCTTTCCATACTTTAGGTCTTCATAATGTGGGCTTTATTTTCTCCCAAAATCCATGATTTGCCTAATAGAGTCCGCTTTAAACAAAATAAACCTGGTTATGCTATTTAGATATTAATTCACCAGAATGAAAGAGCCTCAGAATTGCTTATCTAAATCCAATTACTGCTGGTCAAATTCATCCCAGTACAAAAGTTCCCAAGATAAAAGCATACATTACCTAAATGCCCAGAAACGCAGACTGTTTTCAGTTGGGTGGATTGTGCTCGGAGCAATGATTGATGCCTTGAGTGAACTCAAATACCGAGGATGTAATTATTGAGCTCTGAACTTGGTAAAAACAACTCCATTGGTTTTTACTAAGCAAGGAGGAGTTCTGTACACTGGTTACTGAGTTTCAATTCCAAGCTTCACTTTTTTTTGAAGCATGCAAGCAGCGGTTGGAATTGGGTAAAAGCTGTATTTTGTACATGCCCGTGCACCCATTGCCTTGTACATGAGGATGGGCAGCACAGAGTCAGGAGAGTGGTGAGAGATTTGTCCCACCTGGTCCCACAGACACCCTGTGTTACAGGACTAGCTGTGGCCAGCCTGAAGGTTGGCTTGAAAGACAGAGTATGTTGTGCCTACCCCAGAGGTTTTGTTTCCCATAACGACATGGAAAAGTTGAAAGGTTTGAGTGGCCCCCACCAGCCTGGCCTCCTAGGAAATCCATTCTTTGATGCAGCAACTCCTGGTCACAGCTGTCACTCAGCCAGCTTCCTCCCTTGGCACGTTGCTTGCCAGCAGTGGGGTGGGTGGCACTTTTCTCCTGTGCCTTGAGCTCGTCCTTAGCTGAATCTTGTCTCCTAATCCTCACTGTCCGCTCACCTTCCCTGCACGCACAGGCAGGAGGTGAAATGCTTCAAATTCTTTGTGTGCTTTGAGACAGTACATTCTCCTCTGGTATTGGCTGTGGTTAAGGTTCATGCATCTTACAAGGGGTATCACTCACAGCTGAATGGTTTCCTTCAAGAACTATCTCCATTTTAACAGCAGTTATCAAATAACTTCCTGGAAATGATCGCGTTGAGCTTTGTCTGCAGTGTAAGTGCCGATCGACCGCCTGCCTGAAAGCTCTCAAAGTGATCTGCTTTGATGTAAATACATTAAGGGCCTATTTTGCATTGCTTGCATCTTTCCTGGGTCTGCTGATTAGTCTGAAAACGTGGGGTGCAATGGGATGGGGCTCTCAAGAGTGATTTTTGACATAGCTCTATATCCAGGACTGAACAGAGAGACAGTTTCTCCTGTTTCTCTGTGCAGAGCTCTGTGGGCTCTTGCCCTAGTTCTACTTTTTGTGTGACATGGTGTCAGTCACTGCTGTTGGTAAGTGAAGAGTTTTTAAGTGACCTTTGTAATTGTAATAGTGTATGTCAGATGACTTCACTTTCACTGATGTATACCAGATAAAGTAAAATTGGTTATGTTTTTAAGAAGGTATTTCCACCCCCAACTGAATGTTTTCTTGGAATGTAAGAGTGGCTGGGCTGCACTGGGCCAGATAGGAATTTGTGTTTCAGCTGCTGTGGAGGTGCCTGATGTTAAAACAGGGACAACATGTGATGGTGCTACTCTGGTATCCTCTCACAGTTTCTGGTGGTGTGTGACTTACAGGGCATAAATATGTCTTAGCTTTTAATTGCATTACAGATTTTCCCTCTTAGAAGCTGTCCAGTAGCTTTTTGTAGTGATGTCTCTGTTAGGGCATCAGCGTGGGCAGCAATGAGTTCCCCAAGTAGCTCTCTGTTCTGGAACCTGCAGATTTTAAACTTTATAATTTTCTGGGCAGTCCTCATATATTATGAGGAGCAGTGAAGACAACTCGTCACTATTTTGCTGCATGGATTCTTCATTCATGTGGTGAAGTCCTGGTCTGTGCAGTTGCTCCTGACATGGAAGCCCTTTCAAAATCTGACCACCTGGTTTTCCATGAAAATTATTACATGAAAAAAAGAACTGAAAGCATAATTGAATATAAACAATTACAAGGATTTTTAAAAACACTTGAACACTTTTGTTACTGTTTTTAAAACTATGCATTTAGTTTTAAATATGCGTTTAGGTAACACTTCAGGAAGAGTGTCTGGAAACCTTTTGGGCAGCAGTTTCAGTTCAGATGCGCAGTAGACACGTTCTTGAGGTAGCCATCTCAGATCCATTGTATTTCCTTGGATAACATGATGCAGTAGGTTATTCTTAATGATACAGCCATTATTTTAATAGATTGGTGATGTGGGATTGAGGTGAACTCAATTCTGTAGTCATCCTTTAAGGACCAGAATTTTTGATTCAGTATCTTTGAAAGAGTACTTCCATGAACTGTACTCAAGAGAAAATGAAATAGTGCTCACATTTTCTCACAACAAGGAGACCATACCTGTTATTTCTTTACATCAATGGTATCAGTGGTTTGTAGAACACAGGTGTGTGCAGGCTGTTGAGTTTTGTAATGATTTCCATTTAAATATAAGAAAACAAGAGGTAAACTCTTGTGATGATGTATTTTATCCTTTTTTTTTTGTGAACATTGCCATTGAATACATTTTTTTTGTACTTCTGGGTGAATCAAATCACGATTAAAGGTAAAACAAGCAGAAAGCCAAACAACTTTGGAAATGAGCTATAGCTTAATACTACACTTCACACATGAGAGAAAGAAATATGACTGCATTTGTAGGAACAAAATACCTTCCTGATTTCATGCAGCACACAAACTAACATTCTTCATCAGAACTGATGTTCTGATTACTGTAGAATAATTACTTTAAATATTTAGTAAAACAGTGTCCAAATTAATTCCAATTACTTTCTTGTGGTAGCACTCAGGGTTTATAGCAGAAGATTAAATCGCCGACATATGGCTAATTGCCTATAACAGTGTTTGTTTTTGTGGTGCCTCTTACCACTCTGATGTCTGGTTTTGCAAATGTGAAGGTGTGCACATAACTTTGGATATGGGGAGAAGCATTTCCAAACCAGAACAGAATTCTGTGAGTAAGATTTCTAGTGTAACTAGGTGTTTGCAGGAGCGCAGTACGTAGCAACTCTGTGAAATCTGTAATAAAAGTAGAGGAACTACAAATGGCTGTCTCTGCTGGCAAGAAATGTAAACTTCTAGCTCACATGTGACTTGCATGAAACAACATATCAATTCATTAGGAGTGGCTGGACTGAAATGGAGGCTGGGTGTTGGTTTTTGTTGGCGGAAGTTTAGGTAGGGGTTGTGTTTTATTTGAGGTTGTTGTGGGTTAGCTGCAGATTTTTGTTGGATTCTTGTTTCATATATCTGTCAGAGGCGCATTACTGTATAAGATAGGTGTGTTTTTGCATGTATTTGATATTAAATCTAAGTAAATCAACTAAATGAAGATGCACCACACAGGCCGAATTTCCTGCTGGGTAGGTTGACCCACTGAAGAGCCATAAATCACTGAATTGAATTTTTATTTGCCTTCTTAATGCATGTGCTCTAACATCTTAGAGGCCAAAGTCAACTTCAGGCACTACCACGAAGAATTATAAAATTAAGTGGAACATGAGTGAGTATAAAGGCCCCAGTTCTGGAAACACCTGAGGTTAGAAAAGCGTGTGATCTCATGGTTAGCATTAAATTTGTTATGTGTTTGGTTGGAGTGGAGCCAGCTATGGCAAATACCTGCCCATGTACCCAGCATAGTGCAGGGAACAATGGATGGTGCCTGCCTTCAGAGCCCAAAATCCTTCTAGTCTACAGAGTCTGCAAAAAAAGGGGGTGGAGAGAGGTGAAGGGGAGGAAAGCTTGTATGACTTTTTTGATTCCTAAAAGATAACTGAATTGAAGCTTGACTTAGTTTACACAAATTGTTAATACCCTTAGGCCAGTTTTTCCTCCTCCTCCTGACTGGTTTCAGACTGAAACAAAATGAAGCAAAACATGCTTTTCCTCCTCAAATGAAAGTCAAATGGAAACCAATGCTTTTGCAGGTTCTTAGGGAAAGGAAAAACAGTGAAACTGAGAGTCTCACTTAGCATAATTCGCAAAAGCAGAGTAAAGACAGAGGGAGAGACAGTGCCCTTTATCTTGAGCTGAGTGGCTACATGTAACTTGCAGCATGGAAACTTCAGCTGAGAACTTTGTCTCAGTCTTTTGCTGGTATCAAAGAACGTGTTTAGTTGGGCAATTTCCAGTCTTTCCTGTAGGTGCTACTGCCCTTCATGAGGTATTTAAGTGTTTTCTTGATCCCAGACTGAAACCCATGCGTCTCTTTTACATTCTGAGTTGTGGTACCATTCCCTCTTTGTCTCCCTGTTTTGTGGGGTTTGTTTGGTTGTTGTTTGTTTGTTTGTATGTTTTTTTCTNAGCGTGTCCTTCAATATGTAGTACAGTGCTCTAGCAATCCTTAGAGTTCTTGAGTTCTTTTCTCTATAGGGCCAGACATGGATTTCCCCCTGAGGCAGAGAAGGGAAAGCACCAAGATTTTCCACATTCTGGTTTCTGGATTTCAAGCAGAAGTCACTAACACCAAATTTATATTGCCGTTAATAAAAATTAACCAAATAAGCATTTGTCTACCAAACGTTTCAATGGTTTATGATTGATGTTGGTTATTTTCTGTGGGTGTTGCTTTGCCATTAGAAGATGTAATTTTCTTAAATCTTTCATATCAACATGTCTTTTGTGGATGTAGAAACTTGTGTTTCATGGAAAAGTCCTCCAAATGAAAGCCCAATATATCAGAGTATCAATAATGCTTTTTAAAAAACTGTGGGAAAGAGCATTTAAGGGAAATTCTCTTCAGTGAAGACCAAGATGTGTCAGGGGTTTGAGAAATAAAATTATTTTACTTATTCTTCTGACATGTTATGCTCATAAATGCCAACTTCTGTAATCTTTTACCAGGATTTTGTCATACTTACTATTAAGTCTGCATTTTTAGTCTTAACCACTGTGAGGTAAACACAGATACCTATTTTATGTTCTAGTTGCTTTATATAACAAGTTGTAGCTGCCCGAATTCCCTCTTCACCGTGCTAAGTCCATCAAATTGCAGTGCAGTACCATGCTATCTATGGGAGGTGATGTAAATTCAAATGAGTATTAGCATTCATCTTGGAAAGAGCTGGGAGATGCACAGAAAACTCAAAGGTTCTGTTTATCCACACTAGATAGAGTGTATATATACATGGACATGGATGCACACATGAGCACAGCTGTGTGTGCCTGTGTATAAAAAGTGGCCATAATTCCTACACTGTCGTTAATCCTGAAGGAATGTGGTCCATCTGTATTTAAACTAAACAAACTTTAAATAATTTGGTCAAGAAGTCTCTTTACCAGTGTCAGTGTTCTAAAATTCTTACAGTGATTGGCATTTATGCTGGCAGTGCGTGGACCAGAGATGGACAGGCTGTGGCAAGTGCTCTTCAGGGGAGCTCTAAAGGTGTTTGAACTAGTGCAGAAGGGATTCCCCAGGATAATCAGATGAATGTTTTTCAAGAGCTCTAGACCTCTTCCTAGGATATGTGTTACATATGCATGCAAAAATCACTACGTACTTTGCTAAAATATAGTAACTTGTACCTCTGATTTTGTTTTCTCCATAGGTATGGGAAAATTGTATCCACAAAGGCAATTCTTGACAAAAACACAAATCAGTGCAAAGGTACGTGCAAAGTGTCCACCCTGTGAGTTCATTATCAGTTTGAATGATTGACTGGTGGCTTGACTGCCAAAGCTCTGGCTCCAACTGTGCAATCAACATAATGCACAGTATATTACAAACATATTTAATAATGCCAAAGCTTTGAGTTGTGCTTCCAGTAACATTGCTCATTAATTTTTTTCATTAACAAACAAAATGAAAATCACAAATCAGAACAAGTATCAAATTGCTTCGGCAGAAGAGCAAATTACCTTCTAACCACATAGTGCTGTCTGATTTGAATGATATCATCAGTGATGCAAATTGATTTCCTGTACAAAACTGAGAAACCTTTGGGAAAAGTTTCCCAAGGAAAACCTTGTCTAATTTTTATATTTTTGTGAAGTCTTGGCATGTGCTAATCGAAAAAGAAAATACTTTTTATGACACAAATAGATCTACAAGTTGCAATACCAAGATATAGAAATAATTCCTCTTCCAGTTTTATGTTCCTAATTTTTCTGCTAATGTATGAAAATATTTTAAAATGAAATATAGCATGTTTCGTGTATGTGTGTGTAGCTATATTTGCTGAGGAAAATATTGACTAACTTGTGTAGTAATATTTCAGGACTAAAATTGTTACTCATTTATGAGTCTGCAGTGTCACTGAGTCTATGGGGGAGAAACTGTGCCTTAAAGTGATTCTGTAGCTTCCACCAGTGGTGTACTGAATACTTTTGGAGTAATAAGAACTCCTGGAGTGGGCTCTCCTGAAAAGAAGCACATCCTGGATAGCATTTCTGTATGTGTTAGTAAAAAGAAAAGGCATTGCAGTTTAGGACTACCTTGTGAGTGGCCAGATACAGGGTAAAGAGAAGCAGCAGAGGAGCATTCTGGGAAAATGATGAGAAAAATCCTGCCACCTGTACCAAAGATGTTTTTGAGATTTGTAGAAGTGTGTGACTTTATCTATTGCCTGTCAGAAGCAGCATTCATCAGCTGCTCCGGAGAAAAGCAAAACTCAGAAAACTCCACCAACCCCGTTGGCTGTGGGCCATTGTCATAAGCTGCACTACTGTGCATTTGCTTTTGCCTGATAATGTGTTTGATTTCCTTGGGGCACTCTTCTGGCAGAATTCTGGTAACATCACTCTGTATTTCTTTGAATAGCACACCAGGAACAAGACCTTGTTGTGTTTGGGGTTTGGTGGTTTTTTGGCTTTTTTTTGGATTGCATTGTAAAGGAATACCCTTGTAAGCAGAACTTCCTTTGCTTCCATTGCTGGGGTAAACAAGGAAAGGAGTGGGTCTGTTTGTGAAACAGAAAATGTGAAGTGAAAATATTGTAAAGAATATGAATGGTAGAATTTTGAGAAAGAAAAATGTCTGAGTTTGGTGTTCTTTATATTATAGTCGGCCTTAAGATTATTTTAATAGGAGCCATATAATAATGAGTTGGTATTTTCTGTTAGTTTCCTTTCATGCTGTTGTATTACACTGTAGGGCAGAGATATCTATTTGTGTTTTCAAAGATGGATCTTTATGACATTACTAGTGCCATTAAAAGATCATAAACATAATTGGATTTATTAACAGTATGCTTTATGGCCTAAAAAGAATAGATGTTTCAGTGCTTTAAATGCTGGGTACAATTTCCTTTCTTGTCAGTAAGGCTGGCAAAAAAAAAAAAAAAAGAAAAAGCTTCCCAGGAATCAGAAGTGGAAGGGACCTGAAAGGTCAGGACCTGCCTTGGGGCAGGATCAGCTCTAACCCACTGCTGAGGGTGTTTCTGTAACCTTCTCTCAAAGGCCTCCAGTGGTGGAGATTCCTCGAGCTCCTCAGGCAATCTGTGATAACACTCCCTCTCCTCACTATAATGCAGCATTTTCTAACGTCTAACCCAAATCTCTCTTGATGCAATTTAAGTCTATTGTTTTTTTTCTTATCCCTGGTGGATGCATAGAGCAGTTTTATTTCTTTCCTTTTTGCAGCAAACATATATATTTGAAGACTGATCTGCATCTGCCTTGTCTTTTCCTTAGACTAAAAACTAGTCTTTTAACTTTTTCCTTAAAGGCCATTAGTTTCAAATTTCACAATATATTGCACTTTGCTCGTCTCTCTAATCAGCTCACTTCTTACCTGAAGAACTTGGAGCTGGGCATAGGATTTTAGATTAGGCCTAAATTTGAACATTTTAAATAGTATGGAGGGGTTTCATTTGTCTTCGCCGTGATTACATGACTGTCGTCCTTCTTGAATGTATACATATAAATAATATTATATGTATTTAAAGTAGAGATGCATCTCTGAGGCACAGGGTGTTGCATGAGAAGAATGGTGTTGGTTTATGCTGGAGATTCTGTGCCCCTGGTTTTGTTACTCTCTTCCAGTGCTGCTGCCAGCCAGGCATTCTTTACTGTGCGCTCTGCTCTGGGTTGTTGATTATTCCCTCCTAGAGCTAGACCTTTTAATTTGTCTGTATTGAATTTTATTCTATTTTTTCCCATGGTCTCCTTAATTTACTAAGATTTGAGTATAATCTTAAGCCTCCAGAGTGCTTGCAGCACTTACTCTTTAGTATCCTCTTCACAGTTAATAAATGGTTTCTCTAATCCACTGGACAAGATAATGTGGAAAAGAGTGAATAATAACAGACCTGGGGAAGACTTTGAGGAAACCCTCTCAGTACAACGGGTAGTGTAGTGCAATACTGAGCCATTGAGAACTTTTTAAATTGGATCTGCTAATCAGTTTGACACCTACTTCACAGCATTTTCGGCTAAATCTTTTTTCTCCTATCTGCTCAAGTTATGAAAGAGGAGCAAGGTTTAACTAAAATATATAATACCAAGCTATTCATAAGGCTGGTTACATACTTCTAGACAAATTTGCGATATGACATCTTTTACTCTTCCTGAATCTGTGCTGCTTAGGGACTAAACACCACCTTTGAGGCTCTGCAAAGGGATTCATACAACTGTTTGCTCCAAGGTTTTCCCAGAAGTTTTAAACTCTCTCTAAAACAGTGGAGTCTATATCTATTCCTTAGAAAAACTCAGCGAAAACCAATAAACAACAACCACCAACTGCCCCCCCACCTCAACACAATCCCCTTCTCCCCAAACCCAAAAAACACCCCTAGCAAAACCCAGTATTCAAACAACAACAAAAAAAAAGACAAAATCACACTATTTGTTTGCTCCTTTTCAGTCTTTTGGGTCTCACTTTCTGCCAAGTACGAGATTATCTTCTTAAATGAGCACATCATCCTGTGATCTGTATACAATGAAGTAGGGTGGATTAAATTCAAGGAGATGATAGAAATTATCACATGATTAGTGATTTCAGAATTTATGTCATTTTTGTCATTTGTGTGTTGACCAAGGTATAGAGCAAAGCTGAAAATAGAAATATTTAATTTAGCTAAGAAATTATTTCAAAACCTCTATGTAACAGCAGATCTGTTAAAACAGCTTACTGCTTAGCAAGAAGGGTTAGCTTTCCTTTTGGAGAAATGAGGAAAACATTCAGCGATGTACTTTAAGTCATTCTTCATTATTCCTCAGATTTTTAAAAAGATATCCACAACATTCCTGTTATGGTAAGAAGCAGTATTATCTAAGGATTTCTCCCTGGTCTGAATTAAGCAGTCAGATCTGAAGTAATCATGTAGGCTGCAAGGGAGTTTGCTAGGGGCAACTTTTGACATAACCTCTTATTTTCAGATTGCTCTTTGTTGGTGGTGTAATGCTAAGTGAGGCAGAGGAGAAGTAACAATCACCCTGTAACAGAACAATATATAAAATAAAATGAGCACAGTCATGACAACATGGCCAGAAATCTCTGAACAAAGCAAAGAACAAATACATATGGAGAATAATGAAAAACAGACACATGATTCATTCAGATGTTCAAACACAAAACCCCTAATGAACAAGCTGGAGAGTTTTGTCTGCTTTTGCTTTTCCCCTTTCTCTCCCCTCTCTCCCTTTTCCCCTTGCACATTTCCCCTTCTGGGCCTACTGTATTTGCTAATTTAAAAAGTGGGGGAAATGAAATAAAAGAAGCCATTCAAGAGAAGCGTTAATCTGAAACGTGTAGCCTCTTCTCTTCGCAGCCCTCGCCCCCCACCCTCTCCAGGCTGGCTTGCCTTTGATAGACCTATGCTCAGAGCTGAGGGAATGAGTAATGGTTGTTTCACAGTACAGTTTCCATACCTCATAGCAATGGAATACAGAACAGTTAATCTGCCAAATACACAAGCCCATTTCTTAGAGTATGAATTACTGTCATCTGCGTCTGCCCTTGCAGACACTGTAATTGCGTGCATGCAGATTTGCTTCCTGGTTTAATCAGGGGCTTGCACGATTTTGAGTATTTTGCTAGTACCTTAGAAGATGAGCACAGGAGAATGACTAAAAATCTGAAATTCCACCTGTGGGATTTTTTTTTTAAATAAATGAAACCTATGAATCACAGTAAATTGTAGGAGACAAACACTTCACTGGTATATTCTTCATTTTATATGTATTTTTCCAAACCATGGGTGACTTGATACGTTCTATAGCAGTGTTTGTCTTAGGAGACAAATGTGCTTAACATGACGAGGGGAACTACAGTGACTCTATTTATAATTTTAGTATTTCATTATGACATTTTTCTAGTTGAGAAATGTTAGCAATGATCTGTTTCTTTATAAAATATGAAAACTGTGGATGCAGAAATACACTCATTAGGATTGTGGTAGGTGTACAGTAAAAAAAATGCCATGAGGTCATCTATGTTAACCCACCATATATCACATACAATTTTATTTCTGCAGTTGCCTTGCTGTTTTTAGACCAGGACATAAAATTTACCATGACCTGTTTTATAAATTGAGAGTTTATTTGTGTAACAAAAATGGAATAACTGGAGGCTTACTGTGAGTGCTGGAGATAATTGGAATGGCTTGATAAAGTGGTGTTTCATATCTCCCAAAAGGAGTCTGTCCTGCCTTGTGTCGGTGTTGCTGCTCATATGCTTAAGTTCACCAGCTTCCCTAAATACTCTAATGCATTGGAGCTCAATGAGCTTGGAGGCTTCTGCTCTGGTGTTCTGATAAACAAAGTTTATATTCCTATAGTAGATATGCCTGGTATGTGTGTTAGATAAAATACTTTCAGAAGTCCAAATTTTACTAAGTATTCTCTGGACGTATTCTATGAAGAGTGAAGGTTATTTGCGATTATATGAAATTAGGCATTTTTACTTCATTTTTTAATTCATATTCATATGCTTAAGATGGCACAATTTGGTTGTGACTAGCAATGTGAAGCAAGTCTATGTAAAATAATAAGCTGGAGGGAAAGAGCTAAGCTACATAGAAAGCTATTTAGTTAATAAATTTTATTTATTGGGAATAAGCTCAAATTACAATAACTGTGCTGTGTAATTTATGATTCTCAGAATTGCCATTTTGAAAGGGAAAAAAATCCAGACAAGTAGGTCTGTGCCTGATCACAGACTGTAAACTGTTCACACTAGGAGGGCATGCACAGTGTGCTTCAAGGGGAAATGGATCTTGTAGAAAGTAAATAATTTGTAAAACAGACTTATTTAATTTTGAAACTCTAGACTTGTGTAGCTAATAAATCAGTCCTGCTTTCGATGCCAGAGTAGCAATAGATGTACTGGGTTTTTGTGCTTTAGTTTTGTTTGTTCACATTTCTTTTTTTTTTTTTTTTCCTTTTTGATCCCCTCCAAAGCATTATGTAATCAATGGCATAATAGTTCTCAAGTTATTAGGAGTGTAGGAATACGGAATGTTTTAGTGAGGCGTTTGTGAAAGCTGGGTGTGTGCCGAGTGTGGGGCAGGCGCTCAGCGAGTTCTGTCTGTGGCTCTGCTGATCCATCTCACCACTGACCTGCAGCAGCCACAGCTGATCTGCTCCTTCTGTTCCTGGGTCTCCTGGGCAGAGTGCACAAACTGTGCTGAGTTGTGCCACTTTTGGTTAGCAAGCCAGCTGATAAAACCAAATCTCCAGAGACAGAAAGACAAAGTCTTCAACAGTGTCACCGAGTCCCCATTTTGAAACAGCTGAAAGGAAAAAAACAGACTTGCAATGCTGTGTGTTTTGATAAGACACATTCAACAACATGAGGCTAGTTTAAAATTTGTAAGTATTTGGAGGATTTTTACTCTGTTTTCCTGGAGGTTTTTAAAACTTCAGTGTTTTTTTACTTTCACTCCTGTGGCTTTTATAAGTAAAGGTTGAGATAATATTTTTTCCGTTTAAATTAAAAAGTGATATTGCTATGGAACCACATGAGACCAAGAGTCAAGTCTTAAGAAAAAATACCTAAAGGAGACATCTAAACACCATGACAGCAGGCATACATCAAAATGAAGTTAAAGGAATTGCCAGTAAAAAAAACATGAGGTTGTTCCCTCACAAATGAAGTGTAAATTCGCACCCTAGCTGAGCAAATAAAAGCTCATTTGATCTCTGGGCTCATGAGCTATGATGCTCTGTAAATCTGATCATTTTGAGAAGTTACCAGAAGCTATATGAAGGGGGGGAAAGCTGCATATATATATTAAAAATACTTACTTAGTTGTCTCCTTGAATTTGCAGATGATGTGTTCATGGGTGTTTAGGTATCATAACAAAGCAATTTTCCTAACACCTGTTGGGTTGGCTAGCAGGCATTATTATGTCTTGGCAAATGTGCAAGTGTTTTGCAAAATCTCATTTTAGCTTGGAGGTAGAGATTCTCCTGTCTGTATAATTTTGAATGCTTTTCACATCTGCTGAGGTGAAATAGGAAAGGATTCAGTGAGTTGTGCCCAGCAAGTCGTCATGGCTGGAGCACGCCAGCACTGGCCACTGTGTCACCGTGGTGGGGACTCAGAGACATACCCACCCCAATGCCTGCAAAATGCAGCTGCACCTCAGCAAACATTCTTGACGGCCTCTAAACAGTGCTCTGTCTCAAGCAAGACCTCTAAAAGTTGTTTATTGAGTTTAAAGCCAGGTCCTCTACAGAGGAAACTCCTTCCTAATTAGTTCCCCAGACACTTTCTTAAACGGCTTCTTTGCAATTAAGGAGAAAATTTCCTGGGTCATTATCTTTTCATAAATGAACTCATGGCCTAGCAAATATTTTCTGTAAGGATACCCAAGATGCTCAAGTATTCTGTGACATATCTAATCTGTGATTATTCTTAATTTACTGCTTCCAAAATCTGCAGGCCCATATCGCTGACAAATAATTGGTTTAACTTTGTTTCCTTCCAGAGAAATAAAAAAGTAAAATTTCCATTTGTACACAGTGATTAATGTTTTGATTCATTGGTCTGTATAAAACTTTGCCAATAGCTTGGCATGCACTTGAAGTACATTTTGGGACTGGGTAATGCTAGTAGGCTCTTAGTGGTCTCAGCAGACTTGGAAATATCTATTTCATATCACAGAAACGAACACAAGAGAAATTTTTTTATCTGAACAGTGGCTCATAATCAGCTTTGTTGAAAGCTCCCTTACAATGCCCTGGCTTTTTCAGATGTCTTGAAGAATCACTTTGCTTAAACTTTGTTTCTCTGATGCCATGATGCAGCATCCTATACACCGTTAAATCTGAAGGCAAGTCATCTCTTCTAAAAGTGATGGTACTCTGTTCAGAACTTATTTTCTCAAAAGTCTCAAGACTTTCAGCACGGCAGCCGACCTGTAGAAACCCGGGGCAAAGGCAGGAGGAGGACAGTGCCCAGCTCCGTAGTTCTGCTAGAGCCTACTCCTTTAGGCTCCCTCAGAGTATAGCACATGCCAAACATACGCTGCCTTGATATGGTGACAATTTGATAATGAATCCAATTGACAGGCTCTTATTGACCGTGGGTACTCAACAGGAACCATTCTGAATCAGATCTGGGAGTTGCAACACGCCTTCACTTCCCTGGTGTGCCAGCAGAGAGGTCACTGCTCGCTTTTCCCCTATTACTGCTCACCCCCTGCTTTTGTTTCAAAGAGTAGCTAGCGATTGCTTACCCGAGTGAATTAAGTAAATGTTCTCTCTTTTGGTACTGTGAAACACTGAGAGACTGTGCCATCGCTTTTATGACATCTGTCTTTCTGGGTGTCTGAGGGCTGCCTGTGTGGGGATGGTGTAGGATTGCTTGAACAGGAATGGATGTGCAGCACAGGAGAGAAATCATAACTGCTGGCAATAAACATGTCGTTTCCTCAATGCTGATAAAAAAACCCACCCACACCACTTCTGGGAAAGGAACTGCTGGGCATTGCTCCATCTGTTTAGGCTATGGTAGCCCTACACAGTTATGTGAGCACTAAAGCTCTAGGTGCTAATCACAACAGTATAGGAAACAGTTGTGCTCTACAGAAAAATGACTAAGAGGCAACCTTGTCCCATGGAATTTGCAGCTCTGAAAAAGAGCAGAGTCCACAATCAATGTAGGTGCTGTAAGTAATATTAGGATTTTGAATGAAGTTAAACAACATTTCTTTTAATTACTGAATTCTCCACAAAAAAACCCCAAGAACAAAACAAAAACCCAAACCAAACCAGTCTTTCAACTCTCTCGAGAATAATTGTACATTTGGATAACATTTAGTGAGTTTTTCCAACCCAGAGTGTTTTGAGGAGAGCTACATTTATAGATGAGAAAAGGAGGAGGCCATGTTAGGGGTGCTAGAAATGACTCTCCTACTTGATGAAGTATTTTTTGTCTGACTGGGTCTTCCCCATGACCAATAATTGGCTGATATTTTCTTCCATTAGATGGCAGTGGTGTGATACGTGGTTTCTCTGGACCCCCAGACTACAAGTTTTACTAAAAAATTACAAATGGTTAAATTTTCTTAGTTTGGTTTCCAATTTCAGTGTCTCCGAGCTGTCAATTTTTTATTCACATAGCAGTTTACAACTTATTGTCCAGTTTAAAGCAGAAGAGGGCTGGGACTTTCAAATATAACCAATTAAATATTTTCAGAAAATGTGCCGTTATGTAGAATGGCCACTCAGTTGTCCTGCAAGAAGAAACACGGGATGGATTTAGTTTTGGCACACCTGAAGTAACTCCAGTAGCTCACTAGTTGCTCCTTTATGTTGGAACCAGAGCTTGTGCTGCTTTTGGCCAACAAGGAGTTTGGGAGGGAGGCACAGGTATGAGAGTAGAGGGTGGAAACAGTAGGGAATGCTTGAAGAGATGGATGGGAGTCACTGCAGCAACTTGTGGCATCACCTTTGAGATGGGACATGGGCAGAGGCAAGAACAAAGGGGCTCCAATGTATAAAACAACAGTCTTCCTTTATTTGATTGCATATAAAATGTTCTGTTCTGTTCTAAAGAAAGGAGAAGAGTTGGGTATTTTTACATGATCTTCATAAAGATCTTTCAAGCACATTCCTTTGCTGCTTGTGATATTAGTTGTGCTGTTGTTTTTTATTAACTTATTAAACATGGAGCAGTAAACACTATTTATTTTTAAATTAATTGAAATGGAGTTGTTGCCCTTCATGGCTTTTTATTAATTGAATATTTTTGCTAAGCTGTCTGCTTCCAGAGCAGAGGTTGCAGTCAGGAGATGGGGGTCAATGGGACCTCCATTTAAATGCATGTTATCTCTATGTTAATTGCCTGCATATTTAACCAACCAAGCATGTCATTCTGCAGAACGTGAAGGGTTTTGTGGTCAGCCTTTAATCACAAAACAGCAAGAAAAGGTCTGAGTGACCTGGTTTGCCTGAGGTGTCTTGGTAGCTCTTGTTAGTCACTTCAGCTCACAGTAAATTGCAGGGTAAATTCCAAAAGCATCTTTAGAAAAAGCCCCAAAACTAAAGGAAAAAAAAAAATCTGTGCTCAATATTTTAGTGTTTAATTTTTGTTTATTTGTTGCACATTGTTTATAGTAATTTCCTTTTTGAATAGAAACAGGTTTCATTGCTAGTTTAGACAGTTATTAGAGAAGCAAGTCATGGAACAGACATTAAATATGCTTCAAGTTTTGGAGACACATACATATTTATCAAGTTGGGTGAATTTGAGTTCTTACATCAGAAAGAACTGCATAGCTCTGCCTGCCTTGCTCTGTTTTCTTGGGTTTTTACTGCAGAAGTGGTAAAATTGTTACACTTACAGGAGGGGGGTGTATGCTGAGCAACAAATCCTTCTGAGGCTGCTGGGGTTAACAAACTTCGCTGCGTTTTCACCAGTCTAGTAATGAGATTGAGGTTTTGGAACTTAAAAGTGTTTGAGATTGCTACCTCTGTCAAATTTGCTTGAAGAGGGTCAGTCAGTTCAAAAGTTATGGGAAAGGAGGGGCTGACAAGGAAATACATGTAGATATTTCTGCTAGATGTTTTTTGCCTTGCTTTCTGCTTCTTTCGTAATAATTCTTGGAATTCAATTTGCCTTTCTGAGCAAATAGGAAGCTGACACTTTTATGGACATTTCAAAGGACATCATAATGTAAAGCCGGAATTTTCTCCCATGTGCATCACTACATTTATCTCCATTTAATTTCTTCTGGTTTATTACCCAATTGCTTACTTTAATAAGGTTCTTCTGCAGCTCATCACAGATGTGTCTCCTGTTTTGTCTCCTAAATAATCTTGTCACCTCACTGCTTAGCCTCTTCTTGTCATTTAGAAGTGAGTTCTGCAGTACGGGTCCTGGCTAAGTTCCTTGTGGAAGTCCACTGGTCCTGCTCCCCCCTTGTAAGAGAGATCATGCCCTCTACCCTCTGTTTTTATCTCTTAACCAATTGTTTACCCAAGAACTTTCCCTCTTAAGCTATGGCTGCTTAGTTTCCTAAGAAGTCTTTTGTGAGGGCCTTGTCAAATGTCTTTTGGAGATCTGAGCAGACTTTATTAGCCAGATCACTCTTATCCACAGGCTTGTTGACCTTTTCAAAGTACTGCAATCGGTCTGTGAGACAAACCACTGAAGGCCAGGTTAACTCTTTCAGTGTAATTTATTTCCATTGATTTTATTCTGTTTATGTAATTTTTGGTGGTATGACATCAAGTTGACAGAGCTTTACGTACCCCGATCTTACCTGGAGTGTTTTCAGAGCGTTGGGACCATATGTACCACCTCTCAGTCCTCAGGTACAAAGTCAGTTTTAGGAAAAAAACCAAAACCTGCACTCCACTTCTTAGTGTGTGTAGTCAGTTACTGCGTCCTGGAGCTCTTTTCAAACTGGGAGGGTGAATACCATCTGTTGCTGCAATTTGTTAGTGTTCACTTTTGTCAGTTTGTCCTATAACCTTCTCTGTGGTCATTTAAAATTAACAGTTGCATCTGTTCTGGGCTTCCTAAGCAGCTGCTCTCTGAAACAGCACCTAAAAATGTGATATTTGCATTACATCCCATTTTGCCCAATCTGTGTAGGGATGATAAAAGTCCTCTATGAGCATTCCACTTACTGCTTTTCTGCATAATTCTGGATTTCAGTTCCTGCAGGTTATGTGTTACTCTCTCTGCCTTATTTTGTCTGATCATTTTTACCCCACCAGCACAGCCTGCTCTGTCTTTGCCATACATGTTAGACCTTGGTGTTAAGATGATCCGCTCGTTGCCTTGCTTTCACAGTTTTTCTGTGACTGTTTTCTGGCTGTAGTGTGTATTTAAGTTCACCCATCTTATTTCTTAAGGCTTGAAACACTTAGGTAGCCACTGATGTTCCTGTTATGTTGTCAGCGCTGCATTTGGGTGACTCCATGGTTACTTTGCATTACAGAATATCCACTTAGCTTCTCTAGCCTGGTGGTTTTTATTTGTAAGAGGGTGTTATGATTTTATTTATTAAGTTTTTGATTTTTGGTTCGGGAACTAGGAATGTTATGGCTTTGGTATGGAAATGATAGTTGGCCTATTAAATTGATTAATTCCCACTTTAATTTCTTCTCCTGAACTATTTGATAGGGTTGTTCCTACCACTTCTTTCTAGCCAGGTAACCTGACTGACCTCCCCTCATCTTGCCCTAGAGACAGAAGCTAGAGTTTGTTCCTTCTTCCTTGCAGTCAAACTCATGCTCCTATGGTCTCAATTTAGTTCTTGGAAATGCTGAGGCTCTTCTCACTCGGAAGTGTATAGAGAAGGATTGGTGAGGAATGGAAGACATCGCATTTAAAAGAACATTCACAAAAACAGAACAAAATAGGAATGTCTATGAAGAAATTGGTGTCTGGTATTAGGGAAGGGAAAAAATAATGTCTGCACAATGCTGGCAGCAAGAATAAGTGAGAGTAAAAAGGCAGTGGTTAAATGTGGGTGAGAGTTTGTGACCATCAGAGCAGCCAAGTTTTGGTACAGAGGGTGGAGCAAACTCAGTTTTATGACACTGGGAGTTGTGGCACAAGCCTGCTTGAGAATGGGGTCAGGTCTTGCCCCACTGCATGTACTTATTTTGAAGTGTTCCACCAATATTCTGAGTCTGGAGCCAGGCAAATATTGTAAGATGTGTTTTCAAACAACTGCTTTGATAGTCTCAGTAGCTGCAGCCCCACAAAGAGTGCTGGGGAGGGAGCTGGGAGGCACTGAAAGTTCCCTTTAGGACTGCTCTCCTTGGGGCCATTGTGTCTGAGCTCTGGCTCAGGGCTCTTGGGACTGTGACACTCCACCACACTCTCCACAGCCCTTCTGAGCAAATCTTCCCCTGGAAGGAGGCTTCTAGGGCAGGTCTTTGAAGAAGGAGCCTGGCTCTTGAGTTAAAATAAAGGGCAACTGTCTCACTCATTCTGAGGCAGCCTGGCTGGCTGTACCGGGGTGCATGGGAGTGTGGGGGGGAAGCTGTGATGGTTGGCTGAAATTCTTGGGAGCAGGAGCTGGAGGAGTGAAGTGTGGCTCTGTTACAGTTCATCTCCTTGCAAATTACCTGTGTGTTTTCCAGTGTGAGGCCTTGGAAATGTCTGCAGGTTTGCACATTAAAGAAAAGAAAACCCAAAAAAACTCCAATATAGGTTTTGTCAAATTAACTTTCAAAAGCAAGGTGAGCTTTCAGTGTTTTGGAAGTGGGGATAAGGCAGAGGACTGGCGATGAGATGTTCTTCTATTCTTTTAAATGGATGTTCTGACTCTCACCAAGTAATTTCATATAAATAAGGCTTGTAAGAAAATAGGGTTTTCAGATTACGCTTTTAAAGCCCCATGTTCCCACTGTGTTTTAGGGAAGAGTGGAAGCACGTGTTACCCATAGGACTAAGTGAAACCAGAAATTTTGTTTTAATTTGGACAGTCTTTACTGACACTCAGCTCCTGTGTTTGGCATTCCTGAAAGGGAGAAGAAGAGTGGAATGTAAAAGGGGAAAAAATTTCCAGTTGACATTTGGTTTGAATTTACATACAGCTTTAGAAAAGAACAAGAAAAAGGTACCATTACAATTACAGTGTAGGTCCACTTTATCCTCAGAAAAATTATCTGTTCTGTAAATCTCCCCTGTGACTTTCTTTCTATATGCTTCATCAGTATCTCTGCACTGTTATTTTGTCCTGGTAAGTAATGATTTAAATAGAGGGAACTTTGCAATACAGAAATGTCTGGATTGGTATATAGAAAATTGTGCTTCATTGTTTATTTTAATTTTTAATTTATTTTATAGATTGGATAGCCTCCCCCTGCCCTCCCCCCCCATTCCTTCAGGAAACAGAAATAAGGTCGAATATTATAGGTTATTTCTGCTCTGGTAGAGATCCAGAAATTGAAGGTCTAGTTTGTGCTATTCAAGACATTGTAAGAAAATATCTGAGTTAAGCTAAAGAAGGCCTTCAGTTCTAAGGCCTCAGGTGCCCTTTGTAGAGCAGTGCTATCAAGGAGCTTGTGATATATATGAGGATACATGTAAGTATGAGTGTTGAAATACTTTATGAGTAGTTGATGTCTCAGGCCATCTCATATAACATCTTGAATCATTATAATGCAGAAAATAAACAATTCCGAGCATTTAAGTAGAAGTTATACAAGGTTCGATTCATAAATAATAACTAAAACTGTAAATTTGGTCTGGTGATAAACTTTCCTAGAAAGAGTCGTTTAATTATCAAGATGGGCGCTGACATTTGAAGTTGACAGTAGGGTTCAACTCATTAATGTTTCCATTTTGCATGTGTCATTTACTCTGCTTTCTGAAATTTCTGAACATGAGACGGGGCCACCTCAGGATGTGGATGCTTAATATTAGATGCATGCTGAAGGACACTACTGAGGAGGGCTTTGAGTTTCACTAAAATCAATCTTCTTGATGAAACATGTGTCAGCTCCTAGGCATCCTGGTGCTTCAAAGTTCATTTTAGGACAAAGGATGAAGAAGCTTGCTATTACAGAACCCACACATTGCTGCCATTTACACTGAGCCTTGCACCTCGGTATTTTGTTTTATGGGACTCTTAGAAATATCACAGGCCTGAGGATATTCTTGAAAAGCTTCCTCTGCCTTTCATGATGATGTAAAAGTAGTGTTCATGGGTCTTGGAATGAGTTTGATCATTACAGCTAGATTGCGTGTTAAAAATGTTATCTCCATTAATTCAGTGAAACCCTGGCTACATGCTTAAGATAGTGGCAGCCTCAAGGAGTACATATCCCACTGACTTGGAGAAGACATTATACTCCTGATATTTATGTCGGTTGGCCTCATGCTCATTTTGAACACATCCTGTTTGGATCTTCTGGATCACTTTTCAGATTGGGGGCTGAATCTTCAAATGTTTGTCATCTACTCTCAAAAACAAGATGCTGAGGCTTACAATGTCTCAAAGTCTGATACTTTTGGGAAATACATTGCTGCACTTGATAAGTGCTTGCTTGTTCTTCTTGCACTACTACCTCTGAAGCTGCACGTGCATCAGTCCCTGTGATTAAAATACATTTAGTAGATTATTTTGATGCACAGTTCTATAAACTCATACATGTGTGTGTATGAGTGTGAATATCTCCTTTACTTATTAAATGGGGGCTGCTAGATGAGTAAAAACTTCTGGAAAGCTCAGAGTTAATGTAGAAGTGAAGAGGACATTTTTCTTTGCAAACTTCTGGGAGCAAAGAAGGTATTTTACACCAACTGGCAAAGAGCTTATAGGGCACACTTCCAAACCTTCAGAAAAAGTTTCCCACAAAGACTTTTTTTTCTTTTTTTTAAAGTCATGCTGCAGGAATTAAGTTGGAGATATCACTGACCGAAAGGACATTTTTTCTGAATGAGCCGAGAACCAAAGGAAATGACTCCGGGGTTTGAAATCCTTTTATTTCCTCTGTGGAAGATATCTGTGCAGCTGAAACGAACCATTCTGGCTGGCTCCAAGCCAAACTTTATGGGAACTGAGATTAGGAAGTTCTATGGTCAAAATAGCCATTGAACAAATTGCTTCCAGTGTAAAGCCTCAAATTTCCTGATAAAGCTACAGTGTTTAACCCTTCTTTTTCACTTGGGTGAACAGCCTGCCTGTTATTAGGCACAAACTGTTTATCCAGTTGTGGTCCTGGCAGTGCTCTCAGAATTGCCTGCAAGGGTTTTGCTGTTTTTTACTTTTATGTGAGGTAGGCAAAGCAAACCCCAGAGAAAAAAACTTAGAACGGTTTTGGGTGATGCTTCTCACTTAAGATAGCAGGAAAAGTGCTATAAGCAAGACATCAGATTGCCAGCTGCAGTGTATGGCATTTTTGTCTTGCGGCCCTTTTTGAAGGGGTGCTTTATTTTGTTTTATGGTGGTGTTAGCTTGGCTTGCTTGGCCTTCATGAACTAAATGAAGAGGCAGGAGCAATAGCAGCTGTTCCTCTGAACTGCACTATTGTCTGCAGAAAGTGCACAAAAGCAGAGTGCTGTGTCTGGAGCACCAAGCCTGGCCTCTGAGTGGTGGGGCATGGGCTCGCTAGTCTCCAAACAAAATTGCCTGATTTAGAACAACAAAATGCTACTAAATTTTGGTTATGGATTCCTTTTGCTGTTACCATCAAACTGGAAGGGTGGCAAGGTGGGCTGATGCTGGGACTGGGAGCAAAGACCAGGTGTGCTGATTGTCCTTACCCCCCTGTGCCTGGATCTGCATTGGGTCAGGAACTCCTGGCAATCACCTACTTGTGCACGTGGCCATCTTGTTTCCACGGGAGCAGCGCTGCCAAGCAGAACTCGTGCCACGTGTGTAGGCTGTGTTTTGGGCAGTTTTTGAGGAGGATGTTGGGAATTGCACTGTAGCCATGGAGCTGAGGCAGGATGTGGCCGCATCCGCTCGCTGTGTCCCTAGCAGCCCTGTTGTGTTCCCCAAAGCGTGTGTGCCTTTGCTCACGCTTCGTGCCTCATGCGTTAACGCCTTTGCGCAACCTAAATTCAAAAGCCCTCGATCTTAGACAGGTGTTTCCATCATTTCACCTGAGAGACTAATTCCCGAAATGGTAGAACTCATTATTAGTAAGGTTTTTTTTTCTTATACTCAGCCTAAATTTTGCTTTTCCTAATTTAATCCCACTACTCTTCATTATCCTTCCTCCCCTACCTCTGGGCACCACGCTAATTAATTCATCTCCCTCTTTGCTTTTTGCTTCTTACCCTTCAATATTATAGTTCAATGTTAAAATGCACTCCTCTCTTCTTGCATTTACTCAGCTCAACAGATAGATTTGAGCTCCAGCAATCTTTCCTTGTAAAACTTTCTGCTGACCTCTATTCAATGTTATTGTTCATCAGTGAGCAAACCCTCTGGTTTGTTTACAAATTGCTGGTGTGAAACTGATCAGAACAAGATGCATTACCCCAGGTAAGTGTGTGAGTGACATTGTAAACTGGGAATTTTTTTATCAATGCCTTTAAACCCTTTTTGTTTGCTTTTTCTTAGGTTTTTATTTTTGTTACTGCTGTTGTATTTATTTATTTTTTATTTAAAGGCAGATTGAGTTTTGGTTTTATGATCTGCTATGAAATCAAACCAGTCTGACACTTTAGATGTACTTGGGAAGTCCTATTTAATAGGTATTTAGGGCATAGTTGATTTTAATAATTTGATTTTTTTGCCATTTGATATATATGTACGTGTCCTGGCATGAAACTTTTAAAAGTCTCAGCTTGCATGTCTCTTGTTTTCTATCAGAGCTATTTCTAGAAAGATTTCTTTAGGTCCCTTCTTTACTATTCTACCCTTTGTTGGTTAAATAAGTAATTAGACTCTCTATTCCTTAATGACATTCTATCTTATACTTGTACACAGCTATCACATCTGCCCTCCCTAATTTTTTTTTTCTTGCTGTTATCATCTATGTCCTAGATGTTACATGTCAGTTGTAGGTAAACTTTAACAACTCAATATTGAAACAAATTCTTTGTCATTAGTCATCTGAATCTTGACAAAACCATAATTTCTTCTCTTCTTCCATGGGTATTCATAGACAGTCTTGGACTCTTCAAATGAATCTTTTAGCCTTAAAATCAGGACTTTACACCCTAAAAATTTGTCTTTGGATGCTCCAAATGAGGTGTTAAAAATGAAGAACGTGAGGGTTTGAACTGTATGTGAGGAGATTTTAGTCTGAAGTGAGGCTTTTTCCATACACAGGAAAGCTTTCAAGGCAAGGAGCAGAGCTTTGGGCTCTAAAAAATAGTGTCTTGGCTGTAATAGAGAGCCTTTGAGGCTCAGAGGGGACCTTAGAACTCTCAAAAACTACCTGAAAGGAGGCTGTAGCAAGGTGAAGTGTTTCCTCACAAGTAACAAGCAACAGGATGAGAGGATGATGCCTCAGGTTGTGACAAGGGAGGTTTAGATTGAATGTTTGGAAAAAAATTCTTCACTGAAAGACTTTTCAGGTATTGGAATGGGCTGCCCAAGGCAGTGGCTGGGTCACCATCTATGAAATTGTTGAAAAACTTGAGTGGATGTGGCACTTGGGGACATCATCTAGTGGTGAATGTTATGGTCCTGGGTTAATGGTGATCTCAGAGGACTTTTTCAGCCTGAGTGGTTCTATGAAAAGGGCACTTTGGATAATTTTTACATTTAATAGTCTGCACTCCTGTTTCAAAGGGAGCATAGTACCATCACATATTACCAATCATCTTAAAAAAAAGAAAAAAGACCCAACCAAACCCAAGTAGGAAAAGAAACCCAAACAAAACCAAGCCCAAGTGCCAGCTGATGAGCAAATAAAGGCTGGAAAGAGCATGTCCTTGTCACGTGGCAAATATGGTACATTCTGCTACAAATGAAGGAACAATATGAGCTTTTCCTGAAAAGAATAATCCTTTATTAGAGATGATGTCTGTTAGGACATGTTGGCCAACTCCTTCTGCAAAAGGTCCTGTGAAAGTTTCCCAGGACTTAATATTTTGATAGAATGAATAGCAGAAAATAATCTGGTTTTCTGTCACCTGACAAAGAGGAGATCCTCTCTGGACCATGTTTCCATGATTGATTAGAAGGAAAGGCCAATCTGTGTAAAAACACTGATAATAGTACTTGGCCTGGGGAAAACTGCTGTAGGCCACTAATAAATGCTAAGCAGGAAAAGTGAGAATAAGGAGTACTCTGTAAGAATGCTCTGAATTCATGCATTTCAAGTCTTTACCTTAGAGATTACAGAAGAGTCCTAAGGAATGTAGCAGGAAGATTGAATTACCTCATACTGGAGAACTGTCACAAATAATGGACTACTGGTCACTTCAGAGTTAACAGACATGTGAAGTGGTTTCGCTGTGTCATGGATCTGCAATACGACTAAATTATTAGTAGTGAGAAATTTTATTCCTTATAAGAGCTTAATGAATTTAAGATCTTCTCACAGGTGGTCTATTAGTCTACTTTGAGATTCTTTCAAGGAAACCGAAGCTAGTGGGGGAGGGAGGGTGAGGTTGTCTTTTATCCACAGTCTCAGGGGGAAGTGTTGGCAAAGCAAGGATTAAACCTTCTGAATTTTCTTTGCTGTCTCATGTGCATCTCACAAAACTCTTTACTGTCTCCAGGAGGTAAAGAATTTGTAAAACTCCCTTGGACCAGAAAACGTCTGCATTAATTGACGTAGTTAAGAAAACTAAAACAGGGAGTCCTAGCAAGGGAAATAAAATTATTTATGATAAAAATGAAGTCTGCGTTTTAAAATGCTTTGTAATAAGCCTGAGTTTCAAAGAGGAGATACCCCCTGTTTCATGTTGCACATTTGTAGGGCAACATAATGATTTCTGGCCATGAAAACACTAGAAGTGCTATGAAAATTCCAAATTTATCCACTAAAACCATGTAGCAGTACACCTCGTGCAAATTACAGCTACAGTGACTCATAAAAATAAAAATATAGCGGTAGTGATGGATAAACAACTACAGATTTGTTCCCACACCTATGCTCTTGAATTGATAATAAGTCAATTGTGGCCCTACATCCTTCTCCATTACTATTTGAATGCAGTGAGTTTCACAGTTGTCATTGTTTATGGAAAGTACTGTTTAGATTAGTGTGGGACACATTGTAGCGTGTGTAGAGAGGACAGTATTCCATCAGCATTTGCCATCAGAAAGCAGGAGTGTGTCATGGTATTTTGCTGGTTTAAGTTTAAACTTGACAAGCTCAGCACTTTATTTTTTTCTAGAGAGAATCAAGAGAACTGCTGAATGTAGTGTTACACAATGAAAGGCTTTTGATAGCTAAATAAAAATCAGACACCTGTATTTCCTTTTAAATGATTGACTGGAGTGTCAATGTTGTTTCCTGGAAAAGCTTAAATATGTATGTGATGTAAGAACAGACATAAAATTTCATATTTAAGTTACTGCTTTTGTGTGTAATTGTATCATTGAATTCTGAAGTAGTGTTGCCATAGCAAATTGCTGTGCATTCTTTGCTAATATTATAAATATATGGTTTTTATAGCTCAAATAATTCTAAAAATATGTGTTGTTTTAAACTGGACATTTCTGGAGGGCTGAGTTTGATGAAATTTGTACTAAAATATCTGGTGAAATATTGGTGCTTATTCTTTTAAAGACACAGCAGTACATTTTTCTGATTTGTAAACACTTTTGAAAAACATTAAGTTTTCATTTGAACATTTTTAGTAAAACAATAATTCTTTAAAGTGTTGATTCCATGGGTAGTTTAAATCACTACATATGATTGTTTTGCACATGGAAAATACAGTAGGTGGGTAACTGTTGTAAATGAACATATGGGAAGTATAAACTCTCGGGACCCCTGAATATCTTCTTATTAGACCTATATTTCAAAAGTGCAGGGTTTGCAGTAATTCTTGAGTCCATCTTTAGTTTCTTGCCTTTTATTTATTTTTTTTTGTAACTCTTGATCTGATTTTCTAATCTATTGTTACAAGCAAAGCTAACACACAGATCCCATGGGCTTTCTGTCCCCACATTTATGTCTTCTGAATTGCTGTTCCTTAACTGATAACTCTTTTCTTTAAAGCACCCAGGCAGAGGTAATGCCAGTGGAAATCAAGACTCATTCTCCCGATGTCATCAGTTAATACATTGCTGTGAAACTTGTTTGGTAGTAGCAAGCCCTCGATGCTCAGAGGTGTAAGATCCTGCAGAAGGATTGAGGCAGAGCTGGTGCTGCCACCTTTCAAACAGACGGATTGGAAGTGACAGCCAGCTCTTCTCTTGACTGACTTAAACAATCGCTATCAAAATGATTATAGTCATGCTGCATTCAGTCATTTGGTGCTCTATATGCTAATACAGTGATGGGATAGAGGAGAGGGTGTTCTGTGTGCACTGGGCTATGTAGTTGGGAATCTGCTAGTCAGTTGTCTCCCATGCTGTTATTTCCAGTAATATTCTTCATCCTGATGCTTGTTCCAAATGTCTGAAGTACTGGGGAGAAGGGATGAAATTCTCCTTGTGGCACTCTCCACATATTTTTTGTGAGTGACAGGTTGCTTAACTTCTCTCTGCTTCAGTGTTTCCCCATATGGTATAAATGAGGATTATCTGTCTATCTTGGATTCTTCCATAGCTTGCATCACTGAAGTATCTGAGTGCCTCCCAGCCTTGGATGCATTGAATCTCCCAGCACCCCAGGATGTGGGAGATGTACTGTTAATACCCTTTTACAGAATTTTAAAGAAAGTGTGTGGTAAAGCAGATTTTGCAGGTCAGTGGTTATTATGAGGTGCTTTTCCCTCTAATAGTATATAATACACAGAGAAGGTGGAGGATCTTGAGAGTAACACTTACTTTTTTTATTATTTTTCTGGGTGAAGGTGTCAATTGGGTAGTTGAGTTGGCTGAAGAACTATTGTCTCTCTTAGCCAAGGTAGGCCCTGCTTACATTATAACCAGGACAATCTTTCAGGAAATATGCCTTAACACTGACTACACCACTGGTATTTCTCAGCAAAATGTAGGTAATTTTAATTGGATTAGAGCTGAGTGGCCAAAACCGCTGTTCACAGAATCACAGAATGGGTCACGTTGGAAGGGACCCCAGTGGGGTCACCTGGTCCAACCTCCCTGCTGGAGCAGGGCCATCCCAGAGCACATGGCACAGGATTGTGTCCAGGCAGTTCTTGAGTATCTCCAGTGAGGGAGAATCCACAGCTCTCTGGGCAATCTGTTCTTTATTTGCACGGTAGAGAAGTTAAGTTCTTTCTCGTGTTCAGGTGGAACTTCCTGTGCATCAGATTCTGCTCACTGCCTCTTGTCCTATTGCTCGGCAGCACTGTGGAGAGCCTGGCTCCCTTCTCTTGGAACATACCCTTTAGATATTTATATACATTGGTGAAGTCCTCTCTGTCCTCTGTTCTCAAACTGAACAGGCCCAGCTCCCTCAGAGTATTTTCATAAGACAGATGCTGCAGTCCCAAACAGCTCCAGTAATGTACTCACTGTATTTCCTTGGCTGAAGCAGACCGTGACCAGGGTATGAACATAACCTTTCTAGCTGGGAAATAGTGCCCAGTGTAAGGATGAGAATATGACCAGGTTTTTGGTAAAATTTAAAACATACTCAGTCTTGTGTTCAACATGAATTTAATAACAATATATACCACAAATAGAATAAAAGTAATGTCTTGAATTTCTTGCTCAATACTGACATGTTCTGCTGCACCAGAGGATGTTACAAACTTACAGGAAAGATTGCTGTCTTTGTGGTTGAAGCTGATGCCTTTCTTTCCCAAACAAATTATCTTGGGTATGTGCACATGGGAATGATCTTGTCCTGATTCTCATAGCAAGCTGTGAAGCAGCTGGGGGGAAGAAGCCCCAAGGAAAGCTGGGTCTGTCCCGAGAACTGTTGGAGATGTTCCCAGTTTTGTGGGGAAACAGGATCCAACTCGAGCTCAGCCTTGCAGCCCTATTTTTCCCTTTAATCAGCAGATTACCAGGGTAAACACATTTGTTTCAGGGACATTGCAAGACAGGACAAAGCTTCAGTGCTACCTGTGATCAAGTGACTTCCCAAACACTATGTACAAAACTGTCGTTGGGAAGCAGATATCTTAATTCAGTATCACCCGTGCCTTTTGTTTCCTTAAATCATGGGAATGTTTCACAACAATGCCCCTCCACATTTGTTCTAGTTTTCTTCAGCTCTCTCCTCTGCCAGCTATCTCATCAAGCAACAGGATGCTCTTTTTAGGACACGTGTTTTTTGAAGATACCTGTACTTCCTTCCCATGGTTCAGAATTGCCCACAAAATTGAAACTGGACACACTATTTGGCTGCTTGGGGTGTGCTTACATTTGCAGGGGCTATTTGCTTTGTGTTAGTGCAAAACATTCTGGTATATGTGTGTGTATAAACCTACTTCTTTTGCTTAGGTTATTTTTTTTTGGTTTTTTTTTGTTTTTTTTTAAGTTTAGGGGAGTTTGGGAAGTGCCCTCTATATGGTACCTGAGGCTTTTGTCTGTTAATGTTGCATTGCCCAAAGTGCATCCAAAAAAAAGTTGAGGGATTGCTATTTTTGTCCTTGCTCAGGGTGACACACACACACATCTGTGCTGTGCTGCTGTGGTGTCTGTGCAGGGTGATCCCAGGGCATGGAAGGATGAGCTTTTTCAAGGCCCCAGTTTAGTCTGGAGGCTTTTCAGTATGAGTGCTGTGAGCTGGTGCTCAGCTGTCATTTCCTCCCTCCTGCTAGAGCCAAGGACAAACTCCTATCTCTCAATACATTAAACCTGTCAATGTTTGACATAAGCAACCAAAGACTGATGAATGGAATGTGATGCAGCTGGTTTTGAGGGTGTGTTATTTTGTTATTGATAGGCCAACACTTTCTTAACAATAAAACCTGTTTCAAAGGTGTCTGTTCAGTGGTTATTTAAGGTGTTTTAAAAAAGAAAAACAAGTTCTGTCATGAACATCCATAGTGATTTGTCCTGCAAGTGACTGGTTCTGTGCAAACCTATACAATCCCATCATTAATTACGTCTAATGGAGGTATTAGAAGGAAATTTGATACATGCATTTCCAGTAGTTTGTTAAAACATTTTTTCGACAGCACTGGAGCATTTGAAGGTGAGATATCCAGTGTTCTGCTCTGAAGCATGAGAGGACACATGTCAGTATTTACTTGGGATTATAGCCAGAGCTCTGGGCATGGAAGGATCATTCTTGGATGCCATAGAGTTTCTCTGTTGATCTGAATCCTGCTCCTTACTCTAAAGAAATAAATACTCAGCCACCTTCTAGGTGTCTGCAACTGGTTCCCCTCTTTCTAATGCATGCTCTCATGAAATTCTGCAAAATCTTCTTTCCTTCATAAAAGGCCTTCTTAAATCACAGCCTAGTGTAGTGTTTCGGGTTTTTGGTTGGTTTTGGTTTTTTTGGTTTTTTTTTTGTACCTGGAATGATCTTTTCACCCATGTGCCTTTGTATAAGCCTTATATTTTCTGATCATTTTATGTTCAATTTTTTATTTGAAACAGTGCAAAGGGCTGAAATTGTGGGACTACTGATGAACATATCAGAGGAGGCTGTTCTTGACTATCAAGTCTCTTTAAATATCTTCTCTTACAAGCAGCAATAATTAATAATTAGGAAGGGAAAATCTATTTTCTAATTATTTATTTGGCAGGAAGCTTTTTCTAGGAAGATAAGTAAATACCAAAGGAACAGTGGGTTGAAAAATATTGTGCAAAGTTTATGTAAACAAATTATGTTAAGATAAACAAAAACTCCAGAATGTGGGCTTTTGGCTCGTGATTAATGTGCTTTTCCGGTGTTTTGCTGGACAGGATCACTCAGTTACACCATGCTGAGTATAAAACCCTTCTAAGGCTTTGTGCATCTGTTTCTGGAACTCTCTCACCCAAGATATGTTTTTATTTAAAAGTCCTGATGTGTATCAGTAAGTGCAGTGGGCAAGTAGGTCTTGATGTAACCTTGAGGTCATTGGAAAGACACCAGGGAAGACTTTGGTCCCAGCATCTCTTCTCTTGCAGATGGCCACCCAAGTGCAGTAGCAGTGTATTCATAAGCATGGATGTTTGTTTTAGTCTGTTTTTTAGGGTAAACTTAACAATTGTTGAAGTATCTATTACATATCTGTTGTGTGACAGACAGGCCAAAAGCTCAGTGTTCAAAGGTGGTGTAGGAAATGAAGAAGGATCACATCCTGGTTCATAGCATAGGGCAAACCAACTCCTGCTTTCTTTAACATTTAAAGAGAAAGCCAGTTGTTGGTTTTTTAAAGCTTCAGGACTACTATTTGAAACTTACACATCGTTGTGGCCCTTAGAATCATCAGACATGGAGTTCATATGGGAGGATTTCTATATAATTTTGTTTTAATCCACAGACTTTTTTTGTCTCTAGATTCTAGAGTGCAACAAGAACCCACACTGTGTCAAAAATAAACAGGATTAAACCTCAGGGAAAGAAGAGACTCCAGTGACTAAGTCAGGATGCCATAATTACATATGGCAAATACATATGTTTAGTAGGTTTTTGGTTTTGGGATCAGAATCTGGTGGCAAGGATAACATAGTGGTTATTTATCAGCGCTAGCCCCAAATACTCTGTTAGACTTACATCCCACATTAAAGTAACTTGTGGATTTGCATTTTCAGCGTGTTTTGAGTGTTTGTTTCAGTTCTTAAACAGTGCAGTGTTTCAGCTACCCTGAAATAACACATGGATAACAGCTGTAGGAAATCATGCAAAAATTTTATTAAGCACTAGACTCTGAAATTGCCTTTTTCCACTACAAATGCACTGACATCTGGGTCATATCTTCTGCTTAATTCCAATGTGCCTGACAGTGTAACACATGAACAAATGAGGAAAACAACACAGAATGCACAAAAGAAGGAAATAGCAAATCAGCGTTCCTTGTGTTTCAGATACTGTACACCAGAATATCTTTCAGATTTTCTTAATAAATGAACCGGAAGTTCTGAATTCTGGAGGGGATGACTATGGAAAATCGCTGTGACAGAGCTGGTTACCACTATAGTGAAGTTTTGAGGTTAATTATTTTCTACCAGTCAAGATTGCAGAAAGTTATGTCCAGAAGGTATGAGCAGGTGTCCTCCACAGGTCTTGTTACTGAGCAGTGAAAATGAAAAAAAGGGATCAGAAACCATTGTCAAGTTTTCTGCAAGCTTTTACAATGAGAGATGGTCGTAATTTCAAACAGACTGTAACAGACAGCAACAGAAGTGCCAGCTGTGTAGTAACTGTCTGGACAGCTTAAAATTTATATCTATGTAATTTTTTTTTTCTGTGTAAAATTGAGATTTGTATATCCACATCATACATAAGCTTTTGAACACTAGTCTGTCTTTTAATTCACAGAGGTTAACATGAGAAAACTATTGATGTCCTTAGCAGTGAAAAATTACTGCATTGAAATATGCAGTCTTTCTTCAGCTGGTAGTTTAGTATGTATAACTTTTCATTAGTTACAAAACATATTTATTACAGGCTTCAAATTATCAATGACTGCTTGAGAGTATAAACCTGTTGTGAGACATATACCTTGTAATATTAGCATAAATTCTGCAGTTCCAGTATTATTTTTATCTAGATAAAAATAGATAAAAATAATACTTAGATAAAAAGTCACTGCTAGATAAAAATAATACTTATAAGATATAAGTATATCTTAAGGCAGGCTGATTTGTTTTCTACAGTTATTCCTACATCTCGTCGCCAGAAGCTTCCATGATAGGGATTCCTAAATATCACTAGGCAATGCATACTGTGTTTACCCACAGGGTTTGCTTTTGGTTTTTTTTGACACCTGATCTATTTTCCTTGCTATGTTTTAGGCTACTGTTCCCAATGAACAAGGAATTATAGTTTTACCTTTATACATTGCAGCAGCTGTTAATTTGCCAGATTACTGTCATCCAGTCTCTGCTCTGCCTTGTCCAGCAACTGGACCCCGAGTTTTTCAGTCTTTCCTCTTAGCTCACACTGTCTAACCTTGTAATTATTTTTCTATTCTACTCTGGACTTTACCAGTTGGTCATGAGTTGCGGCTTTCAGAAAAGGGTGCAAACCTCCAAACTAAACAGTGGAAAGACTATTGTAGTTGGTGTTTGCTCCACCCTCCTGTTCACTCATTGCAGTAAATCTGCTCTTTGGTGCTCTGATGGCATTGTCACTTCGCTAGCACTTTTAACTCCAGCATATATTTTTCAAAGCTGTTTCCAGGCAGTGATTCCCCTCCTTAGTTAGAATTATGCCCCTAGTATGACCTAACATCATATTAGATTATGTTTGCTGCAAAATCTCTTTTTACCTCTTCTTTTGTTCTTGCTATTTATATGGCAAAGTCAACAAAGGAAGGAGAGAGGGAGTGAGTGAAGACTCGTATGTGCAGGCTACTGTGCAGCAGCAAGTTCTTGCAAGCTCCTCAGGGACTGTTCAGGTCCACACACATCTCAGGAGGTTGGGATAAAAGCACAATATTTACCAGAGATTACTTTCAGCAAAGGAGCAACAAGCTGCTTTGTATTTTTTATGGAGTGAGAACCTGCAAAGGGGGTGGCAAAACAGATGATGGATAGTGATTTGTTCCTGTATTGCTACTTTGGTTTCATCCTGAACTGTAAGAAAAAATCATTAACCACATTTTAAATGTGAAGGCCTTTATAAGCATAACTTATAATGTAGTGGAAAAGTCTCCTAGAAACTAGAACTTGTATTGCTGAATTTAAAATCGAGAATTATTTTTATTCTTTCTATTTATTAGTGATACTTTTTGAGCCAACTGACTTCAGAGCACTCAGAAATTTTCTGGCAGTAAGGAAATAGAATCTTTCTATTTTTAATAAATCAGTTGAAATTTTTAGTCATCCAGTTAAAATTACTTGGAGAGGAATACACAGTCCTGTTCTAGAAAGTCATATTTGAGTTAAATCTCATTTTAAGGATATTTTTTCCTTATGTGCAAAAGAAATTCATAACCTTTTTTAATAAGGTGAGAGGGGAGAGGAAGAAGAGACGTTCACTTGACTCCCCCAAAGCTGCATACAGTAAAATTGCAGGAATGGCTACAGACAGATCTTCCCCCACAAGACACATTTACATGTTCTTTGTAAGTACAAAGGCTATTTCAAGTGAGGAAAGGGATTTGGTTTTTAGCACTTGATGTGATCTCTAAACAGCCTTTGTTTCTCTGCTCAAAGTTCTACTTCAGAGATTTTTCAATGAAAAATGGATCTTTTGGTACTTGCAATGCCACCAGGTTCAGCTGCTGCAAGCTTCTCCTTCTCACAGCAGTTAACTCAGAGGTGCTCATGGAAATCATCGGTTCTACTCATACTTAGTATTTCATGGTGTCGGTGCGCATACAGACATTCTGGAAATGCCATTATTTTCTAGCCATGTGTGGGTTTAATGGGATTTCCAAATAGATCAAGACCTCATTTTTCCAAGATGCTGAGAGAAACACGAACTCGTTCACACTGTCGCTCTGGATTGCTTTACCTGAGCTTTTTGCATTGTTTCATCATCTAGTGATGTGCAGTATGAAACGGTGGACAGTATCTAAGGAGAGAATAAGAATATCCTTTAATCGAGTAAAAAGTCAATAAAACACATTTTTAAAATGAGCCTGAAGGACGAGCTATTTTTCATAAGCTCGGCTCGTTCTTTTTCAGTCCTCTTTTCTCTCCAGTCAGGTTTTGTTATTAAGCACTGTGGCTTTTTAATCAAAGCCCACAGTTACCCGGAGTACATTTTTATGCTGGCTCAGCCCCAAGTGCAGGCTGCCGAGGCTGCACATCGACAGAGAGCCCAGAGAAGCGTTCCTCAACTTGGACCTTTTGTCCCAGCTTACTTCCTGTTGACCGGCGAGTGGCCCTTTGCCTGGCTTCTTGTCAGGTTGTTCACACAGAAGAGAGTTCAGTGTTTCTAAGGGCAGGGAAATCTTGAAGCAGATTAAAACTCGTATGTGATGCTCTTGGAGCAGGAATACCAGCTTTTCCCGCTGTGGGTTTGCTAAAGGACAAAGGTCGCAAGGACGAGATAGAGCAGTTTGGTATGCTGGGGTGTAATTACACTCCTGCTAGGGAAAAACAGCACAAGATATTTACTGGCTGACTGTTCTCCTTAATGGCAATGTTGAATCTCTGACCATGTGTAAAGCCTCGTGAAAATGTGCTATTACTTGTCAGAAAACAATTTTAATACAGTTGCTACAGCTCTGTTGCAATGTGTCCAGCCTAAGCACGGCCTTCAGGAGCTGGAGGAAAGAACTGTATTTGGACATGTCCTTTAATGCAAAGCCTAGTAGGATGTGTTTGCCAGTAACAGCTCCTTGTCTAGCTCCTTTCTCTGCTACATGCATGAATCAATATATGCCTCTGTGCACATATAAATGCCTATAATAACTTTAGTGTTTATCACAGGAATAAAGATATAGCTGTAGCTGCAGCAGTGCAGTGATCAACCAGGGAGCCCCAAAAACGTCATTGGTGCCCCAAAGCTTTTCAGCTGTCTGAGCTGGACTACAGAAAGTCGCTGCTACTCCCTGCAAGCATTGATAGGATTTGTCTTGCTTTTTTAGTGCTTGTGGCAGGGAGGAAAAGTATTGTAGTGAAAACCTCTCTGTTCAGGTAATCCTCCTGGCAGACCAGCATTTTACTGCTGTCCTGAGCTACAGGGGATTGATATAACTAGGAGATTCCATAACTGCCTGGCCTGTAGGATGATTCAAGAGAGTAAGATGAAGGCAAAGAGAATTAAATAAAGAAAAGAAAGATGAGGCTGAACATCCAAACCCCGCTTTTGGAGAGCAGGCTTGTGTCACAGGCTGCTGAGGGCAGTGGCCGGGCATTGCTGTGAGTCACCTCACTGAACACAACAGGGCATGGGACACAAACGCCTGTTTATACAGGCAGGGGTGGGAAGAATTCAGCCTGCCTTTTCCATGCCAAGAGCTCAGTGTGCTGAATAAGGATCAATCTATGTCCAAAAACTGTTGAAGAGCTTTTTGTGTATCTGTGCGTGTGTTTTTGAAGGTTGAAAGCTTAGGTTTTCAGTGATTTTTGAGGATAGATCCAGGTTAAATTTGATAGGAAGGAGCTTGCTTGTATGAGGTTTTAATAGGAAGCTGGCTCAGAGTAATACAGAAGTAGGTTATGAGTCCTAGTGTGTGTCTGTCTCTCATTCCTCATTTCTGTGTCTGCATTCCTGAGGGACTCCTTCATATCACGAAGCCCATTTGACTCATGACCTAAGACAGATTTCCCAGCTCAACAGAGGTGAAAGGCTAGGGCAGTGTCCCACAACCAACCTAGCTTCCACATTGCTTTCCAATCTGAAACATTTTAGTACTTGCAGATAATTTTTGAGTGTCAACATGCTGCTTCCAGTGGCTGGAGGATAAGGGGAAATTGTGAGGTTAATTAAAGATTTCCAAAAAATTGCAAAAAAAATCATAATAATAATTTACTAATTAAATTCTAAAATCTGGCCGTATTTCTAATTTTAGACTGCCATTATTTGTTCTTATCATTAATCAATACAATTTAATTTATTGCTGGCATTTTTCCCTTCTATACATTTGTGGTATTGTTATACTCTTAATAGCATACCCTTTAAATTAAGAGTAAGTAAGAGAAGTAATGCTTTATACTTGTGGGAAAAATATTAAATATGGAAAATTAAAAATTCCTAATTTTTTTCTTTTTGTTCTTTTTAACTGTGTGTTTGTTGCAAAAAAAACTTTTTCCCTTTGTAAAATGCTCTTATGTTAAAAAATAGCTGAGTTTATTATGTGTGGAAAATTATCCCACTCCCATATGTTAGAACTCAAGAACCATCTTTTTTTTTGGAGCCAGTCCACCTATCCATGCATTTATGTCTCTGATTTTCATGTCATCTTTATGGTTTTGGCATGGGGAGCCAGACCTTTAACCCATTTTTTTCCCTCAGCTTCCAAGGCTTTAGGTGCCTGAAAATCCCTATGAAACCTACATCTTGGTCTGTAAAGTTATGCAGCTAATGGATCACATATAGTAAAAAGAACCAAATTACCCTATAAATACAGAGTTAAAACAATTAAAAACAGGGGATTGGATTGTGAAATGGAAGACAAAAGAAAGCAATGTATATGTTTGCTGGGAACTTTTTGTATCTTTGGGCAAGAGCAGTGGGCACCAGTGGTGGCTGCGAACAGGGAGCGTGGAGGGACTGTTCAGAGTTTGAGTATTAGAGGCCTTCTTTGCCACTTGTCCTTTTTTGAAGGACTGCAAAGGAAACACAATGATATCAAAAGTGCATCCAGCTAAGAGGCAGCCTTTTCCTCAGCTCCAGTGTCACAGTATGGAAAGGCTGGTAAGAAATGGATGAGCAAAGCATCCTCACACTGCAGGCATGAGCACAAAGCCACCGGCTCCCAAGTGGCTGAAGGGACAAACACTCAATTTGCACACACAAAGAGAACGTTTCCTTGACGAGGCAAGCTGAATTACGCCCAGGGAGAGTTCCACGTGCCCTTAGAAAAGAAATAAAAATCAATATACTGTTTCAAAATACATTTTTATTCCCTGCTTTCAGTGACTTCTGTAAGCTGCGTGTCTTGCTGCCTGGCTTCCGAGTCCAAACAGCAATGATACATTAAATAGTTCTGTTTTTTAAAAAAGCAATCTGTTTTCTTTTTGACTTAAGTGAAATATTGAAGAATTCACTGGCAATTGTGTTAAATTAGTTGTTTTTTATAGGTTGTCATTGGTGAAAGAAGAAATATGCAGTACAGATGTGCACTTGAATGCTCAGGGAGACAGCTTTAGGTGATAGGATGTTAATCACATTGCTTGGTCTTTTGGGCCAGTTCAAAACATCTGTGTAGCTCAGCTGAGTTGTGTTTTTTACTGTTTGGATAGCAAAGCCCATGTGTCAATACAGAGTTTGAACTAATGAAAGGACTATTTTCTTGGCTATCATGAAAAAGCCAAGAATGTGAACCATTCCCAAGGATAAATGTTCTTGTCTGTAAACATTTTGGTTACGAGTAGGTGTAGTTCAGGCCATCACAAAGATAAGACCCTCAGACTTAAGCCCCCAAATCTCTGCAATGTTTTGGTTTTTTTTTAATCCAAATGATAGGGGGGGTTTTGCCACTTCCTGTATTAGCAGGCAGTATTAGCTGGAACAACACTTGCATGATTTTTTTAAGTTAGTACTAGTTGCCTAGTACTTTCCTATGTCCTTTTGGAGTGATGTTTCAGTAGATTTTTTTTTCCCTTCGAGATCCAACTTTTCTGTCAGCTGCAGTCAGCAGTGAATTAGTACTCTTGGATGAAACAGGGGTTTCCCATCTGTTAAGTCTTTCTGAGGATTTCTTCACCTACTCTGGATTAGGGTGAACTCCAGATTTTAAAAAGTGGAGGCAGGGGAGGAGAGAGTGGGTGAAGAAATAGAAGCTTTTTCAAATCTGGAGGAAAGCTTATATGTGCAAAAGTATGTTTTCCAACTGTGTGTTGGTCTAGTAAAATGTATTTTGTCTGTACCTGCTTTTCTGCTGTAGCCTGGCACTGCTAACAGTAACCGTGGAAAGAAGCCCCCCATCCACACAGCAGGCTGAGAGGTGAAAAGCTCAGGCTGGAGCTCTGGGTCTGAATCAGCACCCAGCCTGACCCCTTCCACCCCCACTCAGGGTGTCCTGACCGCCAAGCTGCTCTGCCTCCCTTAGCTCTGTCACAACTTTTAGTAGAAATTATGATGCGGAGGTGAAAGGTCTGTGGAAACCACAATATTGTTTTCTGTTAATTAAAATAGATTGGGGTATTTTTCAGAGGAGAACTATTTGTTGGGCAACTTCCCAGCCCATTCTGCTGTTGACCTTGCAGTATTTGTATCTGCCTTTAGGAACAAGTTGCAGAGAAAAGTATTAATGACTTGGAGAGTCAAAGTGTTGGGTTATGTAGCCCGGGAGAGTGAAGATGTCTGTGCCCAGGACTGGCTGCAGACTGCACTTGGTCAGAGGAAAGCCTGAAGCAGTTTGGCATAGTTTGTACTGGCACTAAGGCTGTAAGACTAGAAGTAATCAGAGCAGGGAGGAGTTCACCAGCCTGGCCTAGAAACCTAGAAGTTAAATTTAATCAGAAGAAGTAAGCATCCAACTTTTGGACATGAATTGACCAGCAGCACACAGCTGTAACTGTCTGGGGCATTACGAGATATTGACTTCTTTGTGGGAAGTAGAAGTGAAAACCTTGCAGGCAGGAGCATGTAGGAAGACGTCATAGTAAGATGTGGGAAAGCCTTTGATTTAGAAATTAAAAGCTACAGTAAGTAGTATAAACACTGTAAGACATAAGGTTTGTGACTGATAAGCGGATTAAAACATTGCTCTGACATTAGATGTTATGCACCTCCCATCCTCCTCTCTCAGATGAAAGTCCCTCTTTAAGCTGAGACATTTTGGTGGTTACCAGATGAACATTAAGAGGAACATGCTGCCAAATGTTAGCTCTACATTAAGATGTTTGTATATTAAGTGATTATCTCTTTAGGCATATGCCCCCAAATGAATATCTATAGAGAATCTTTTATAAATAATTCTTTCAGAAAATTATAATGATAAAGTGGCTTGTAAGGAAGAGAGGACAAGGATTCATTCCCTGTTGTGATGCCTTAGTTATTCTGAAGTGTGTAAACAAACGGTGTTATAATTAATTCTCTGGCATACCAACATGCAACATACAGATCCTACCTTCAACACACAGATCCTACCTTCAACACACAGATTTGACCAAGATTTCATCCTCTCCTCTCCTCTCCTCTCCTCTCCTCTCCTCTCCTCTCCTCTCCCTGTTTATCTAGAAAAGTCATCACAGGATCATAGTTAAAGCTATATATAAATAGATCATTAACTGGGGTTTCTAGAGACTGGCTTTCTAAATGTTTATTCTAAGTTGCCTTTCACATCCTTCTGTGCAAAGCAGAAATGCCACACTGTGATTGATCTGTCTCTGTGAACCACTGCATGTTGTGCAATACCTCTGCTTTCTTTGGTTCTAAGTCATTAGGCTTTCTGAGAATACCTTGGATGAAATGTTGAAGTGAAACATTCACACAGCCTGTGTGAGTGCTGCATGTTTTCCTGGGGTGAAGGTACAGTAGGGTAGCAGTTGTTATCCATTCCAGCAGTCCTCCCAAAACTGATTCAGTTCTCCTGCAGTAGCTCATGTCAGCGCTGTCAGAGACACCTCCTTTCTGATACAAAAGAGCTATCAAAGGTTTCCTCTCTGACTTCTAGCCTGACAGGACATAGCCACAAGATTCTGTGATGTACCATTGCTCCATTTTAATTTTCTATAAATTAAGTGGGAACATAAAGATATCCTTAAGATTGAGATAAAGCTACTTTTTCTAACAATATCTTAGGCATGCATTTTCAAAAGCCCTGGTTCCTAGAGCTGAAGACACACACCCTCAGAAGCCAATTTAACTGCACCACTCTAAATCAGAATAATCTCTCATATCCTCAGTGTTCTCCAGGTATATATTAAGACTAGATTCTGGTCAGTAGATTTCAATTTGAAATCTTTAGCCTGGTGACAGTTTAATTGCAAGTAGATAAGCTCTGATTACCCCTCAAGCCTCAAGCGGAGATTCACAGTTTTCATCACTTTTGCTAAGCTATCTGCTGACACTCTGTGTCATTGTCTAGACTCTATGAACAGTTATAATACAAATAACATGTTAATTAATATTGTTAAAAAAAGAAGGAATGACAAATTTGCTGTCTCAAATGAAAATAATTTAAAGGGCGTAAGAGGACAAAACTGTCATCAAACCTAAATGCATAGATAACTGTAACAGTGGTGTTTGGATAACCAGAGTTATGAAATTTCAAAGCTAAACGTGGCAGGTTAATGCAGTCTACTTAAATGGTAAAATAATGTCATATTTTACATGTATAGTTGATGCTAATGCATGAATTTTGGCAATTTCCAGAATGCTTTTTATGATCAGAAAATGAGTTTTGCCTGTCTTACTAGTTGCACAAGATGACTTTAAAGTGCTTCTAGTCTGGTGCAATAACATTAGTCCTTTGTGTAGCACAATGTCCTACAGCGAGCGTAATGACAGTGTAGTTATCATAGCTGTTAACAAATGGGCCTTAATGGTTGCTTCAGTCTTTATGACTCAGGCGAGACCCTTTAAAAATTGTACTGTAAACTCATTAGATGTAATTTGAATTTGGAACTTCTAGAAATAGATGCTAGCGGATAGACTTCGTTGATGGTCATAGAGCAAAACAATTAATCCCTAGTTTATGTATCCTGGTGGGTTGGATTTTTGTTTGTTGATACCTAGCTTGTTCGTATTTCTTTGTCTCTTTCATGGTCCTGTGGGTTTGTTTTGTAGTTTTGTTTGTTTGGCTCTTTTTTAAGGGAGGTACTAAAAAAATTACTTTTTTCTGTCAGTTCCGGTTTGGGGAGTTTAAAACCCGGTTTTCGGTACTGCTCTCTACATCCCTCAGCTGTCCTGATAAGTTGTGCTCTTTCACAGATGTGAGGCAGACTGGTATAAACAGCTGTCCTCCTAGTGAAAAATCGAAGCATTAGATCAGTGTTGATGTCATTTTTATTTATTTTTTTCTCTTGAATGCTAGTAAATAGTGGTTGAAGTTCATGTGAACAAGGATGTTTAGAACAGTATGTCTTAACTGCCTGACTCTCGACATGAGGCAATTCACATAAACCTTCTGCAGAAATTTCTGGTTCACATACCAGAGTAAGTGCTGGCCTTGTAGCGCAGAGACCCTGATTGAAGTCCAGCTTGCAGTTTCACACAGAATCCTTTTTTTCCAGGGTAGAGCTCTTTCCAAAATCACAAGTGAGTAGAGATGATGTTTGACTCATCAGCTGTTCAGTCTTATGATAGAAAAATAGTTCTTTTCCAGCATTTGCTGTTCTTCTGAATGGAGTGGCTCAGCAGAGTCACCCAGCTTTGATGGCAACCAGAGGCATCCCTTGGCCCAGGCCATTGAAATGTTCTTTGTGTAGTTTGCAGGGTATCGCCGAGATGAGCCGGGTACAGGCTCGTGAGCCAGGGGCTGGGCGTGAGCTACTAACTAGGCAAAACAAAATCAAATTCAGATTTGGAGCACTGTATGGGTGAAAGCCAGCAGTGTCTCCTGCTCCAGCAGTGATTTATGACACTTCCTCAAATATGAAACATCTGGGAAGCGAGAATGATAAAGTTCCTTCGAGAAAGTGCATGCGACAGGATGGCAGAGAAAGGCAGTACATATGAAAACTGCCAGAATCTTGTATGAGTTCATTTCAGCTCTAAAAAAGCAAACAAATAAATTAATGTTGCTTCCTCTCTCCTTAGCCAGTCATAGGGTAATGCTCCTGATGCATAAGTTCATTATTTTATTTTTCCCAGATAATGAGTCTCATTTGGGTTAATCCTATGGCAAAGCAATGTGCCAGATTAGAGCCCCAGCTCCTGGCTGCTCTGTTATGTCATTATTTCTGCACACCCATTGTTTTGCCACATAGTACATTTTATTTGGTGTAGAGGGCCTTTCTGTTATGATATTTGCTGATATGGAACATATGATATTGTGACTAGTCCACGTTTTCTGTCATATTTCGCTAGCATAACCTTGCAAGCGGTATGAAAGGCTTTTACACCTGTCAGAAAGGCTTACTTAACTCATATGTTAGAGCTACTGCAAAACCCTCTTGCAGAAATGAGCTGCAAATTCAAAGCAGCATATTGAATTTTTTAATTTATTTATTCACAGCACGGTGCAATTAATTTATTTCACTGTGATGTAATATTTAGTGTTTGAAAAAAAGTAGATAAAGCATGGGTGAGAAGCTGTTCTCTGTTCAGCTGAGCAAAACAGCAAATGTTTTTCCTGTTTGCAGCAAATACAATGCATGTCATATGCATAATACTATCCAGTGAATAATAGGCATTCTTGCTGAAATGGTTTGGACTGTATTGTTTTTCCTGTCAACAGAAGATTCCTTAACATTCCTTATTAAAAGGCACAGTACAATTAAACAAACAAATAACTCTCCCAGACAGGAAAAATAAATAACCTTTCTGGGCCTCCCAAGCTGAAATTGTCATGCATATTTTATCCATAGTTGATTGAGACATGCAATATATCTCCTGTTCTGCTCTACAAGGCTTTGCAGTTTGGGCCCCAAGTGTAGTGCAAGTCTTTTCTTTTACAATATAATGCAAATAATCAATGATTATCACACAGACGTATTTTTTGTCATATTTTAAAATAGCACTCTAAGAGGTAGCATTAAGTGCTTAGTCAGGTCTGTTTATTGCTGTTCCTCAAGCCTCATCTTTTGCCAAACCCAAACACTAAAAAAGAAACCCAGCAACAAATCAAAAATTATTAGGAAAATAAGCTCTTCAGTTTGACTTTGAGACAAGTCACCAATACCAAGAAATCTCAGATGAAAGAACTACCACCAGTAGAAACCCAGGGTTTGCTTTTATAGCAAGAAAACCTCAGAAACGCTTGCAGGTCCAGTGATATATCCTGTGGAGTATAGACAATAATGGAATAAGGGCTGTAAATGTAGATGATGTACTTTAACTGGAGTACATCATGTGATCTCAGATAGTGACTCATTCTTGGACACCTCTGCCGTGGTCTCAGTGCATTTTCTCAATCAGGACCCATAGATTATCTCTTCCTGAAGAAAAGAAATGCCAAAGGAGAGATATCCTTAAATGTTCCCCAGCTGCCTGGTGGTTGATGGTAAGGCTTTGTTCTTAGCAAATGAACTGGGTATTTTCATCCTGTTTTTAATATAAATTACAGGGACTATTACTACAAATCTGTCTTTCAAGGTTATTGTTCTGTGCCAATTTGTAAAGGGGAAGAGGACATTTATTGCAGTCTTAAGTGTTGGATTTGACAGCCAGATTTTGAGTTTATTTGAATGAGTAAGTGCTTAACACCTTGCTGATAAGTCTTTGTGAATATCCCTCCTAATGTGCATGCCAGTGCCAATATAGATGAAGTCTGCCATGCTTTCTGCTTTTCGAATTCATTTGTGGTTTCGTTTTTGTTAACTTATCATTTGCAGCATCTTGTTTGTGTTATCATTACTGGGTATGAAGTTTTGAGGCATGTCTGTGATAGTTGAACTGTGACTTTCCTAGTTTGGAATTGAATGCCAAACTTTGGCCTCATGCTAAAAGGGTACACTGATTTTAGACAGCATCCATTTATCCATTCTTCATGTCAAAATCTGTGGCAGTGTCCTGCAGAAGAAAAACAACATATTTTGCTCCCGTGCCTTTATTTTTTCACTTCGATAGCTCATGTTATGGCTTGTCATTATTTTTAAAGGAATCCATGACACATAAAGATGCAGAGGTGCTACGAGTAATCGAATTTAACTACAGCCTGGATGAAAATAGTGGTGGCCCCAGTGTCTATGTCACTCGTGGCAGAGTCCTGGGAACCTACATTTTTTGGGGCTGTGGCTAACAAGGTGTTGGGGTGGGCTGGAAGGTGGGTGCTACTGGGGTAGGGCAAAGTGTAGGGGGACTCTTTTCACATTGTCTTTCAAGACCTTAAAAACAAATCGTTTATGCTGTTCTTCTCTGGTGAAAAGAACAATCCAGCCATGGCCCCCCGTGTCTGCAACAACAAAGGTCTGTTTTGCTTCTGATCAACCTTCAGATGCCTCTGTTAGTGTTTAAGTGAGCAGTGATGGAGGCTGTCAGATGCCATCAAAAACTGATTAAGTTAATGAGCTTGTTTTGCCACTTGATGTGCTTCTCAGTAACTGTTCTGAAGGTGAAAATGTGGTAGGCACAGGATCTTCTGGACTCTGAAATCCAGTCTGCTCTTCTCTTAGATATGCTAATATGGGTCATCTATTTTCCCTGTCACCAATAATCAGACTCATTTAGATCACCTTTGATTTACACACTATGTTTTCCTGCCTTTTTCTTTGAGGACATATTTTGGAGAAATTAACATTTGGCTTGACTTGTTTTCTTTCTCGTGCTGGTATCCCTGCTTATTATGCAAGCTTTCAGACGAGCCTCCCTGGAGCTATTTGCAGCTGTAGCTGTTGCATTGCCTTTCAGCTGTCATACAGACAAAACTGAGATGTGTCAGTTCTGAGATCTGATCTGAGAACACTGAACCCTGTTCTTCTGGTCAGTTGAGATTTCTCTAGTGGTATCAAATCTTTTGTTGGACCCTCCAGCCATCTGCCAACTGTTGATTTTCCTAAAAGAGTGAGAGCATCAGGTTTTTCCAGGCTAGATTTTTAGTTTTACCTATCAGGAATTACTCATTGCTAACAAGTTTCTCCAGCATCCTGGTGAGATGGTCTAATACATGGATGCATTTCAGGACATCTGGTGGCACTGATTTGGGGAAACAGCTCTCTGGTGACCAACTTGATTTTCTACTGAGTAGGCAGTGCTTATCCGTGTCTGACTTGCCCGTTTTCTCTGCTCAGTTGTCAATATCTCCATTATGCTGAAGTTTCTCATTTTCCCATTCTCTTTTGTGGGAATTTGCCAATAAAAAACCTGAAGCTTTAATCTTTGATCTCATCATCTTAGTCATCTTCTAGCTAGTAACATTCTATAATTGTTATTTTCACATGTTTTGAAACCTACCTTGGAGCAATCAGTTGCTAATAAGTTCCTTCAAGATGAGAAATCTTCTTTCAGAAGTCCTAATTAATGATGCTTCCTGTGTGTGGTAACCATCTTCTCTCTTCGACTAAATTGTGTTTTTATTTTCATTTTTCAGTAGCTGTCTGCTTCTCATTATTAACTATTGCTTATTCCAGGAAGAGTAATTACTCCAGAAGGAGATTCTGCTTGTTGGCTCTTTTCATAACCTTTTTTTTTCCTTTTTGCTGATGCAGCTATGCTCCAAATGCTCCGAACTTCTATTTCAAAAGTTTTTGTACATCCTCCCAGGTTTTGTTACTGTTCAGCTTTTGACAAGAGTCCGTGCTTGCCAGTATAGAGTCTGTTACCTTGGTGTGTTCTGTGCCACACATCCATCTTCTTGTGTCCCTGACCACATAACTTTTCTTAGACAGCCAGAAAGGCCCTCTTAAATTGGAATTTTTTCCTTAGACCCAGGTAATTCAGATATCTTGAATAGGAGTGAAAGCTCAGTTGTCTTACAGTCTTTCTGCAACACCAAGACCCCAAGCCCCACAGAACAGATCTGTTTAAATGAAATGTGTATGGTATGTGTTATATATGTTTGTATGTATGAAAATGCATTTACTTAGCTGAAATGCAAGGTTTGGAGAGGAGTTTTACTAAGAGAAATTTTGGCCGTGGATACTCTAATGTGTGTGTATTTTTGTGAGGGAAAAAGCCTTCTTATTTTCTTGCGTTGAGCAGGTTTTTTTATTGTGAATCTGATTAACCAGAGCACCTAAATGCTGGTTTTACACTAAGCATGTGCTTAAGGACTTCTGCTTCTGGGAATCCTGGATCCATGAAAAGAAGCTGATCAGACAGTATTCTGAGCCACAAGAAGCTTTCTGTAAAATAAGCTGACAACAGCTCCTTAACCAGTTGAAGACTGGAAGTACAAGTTTGCATAATCAGCAGTGGTCCTGCTGCCAATAAGTGAGACTGGATATTCAATCTGCCAGCTGGCATCTTCCCTTTCCCTCCGAATTTTGATTATTTTTACAACAATAACAATAAAACCTCATGTTACTGTAATGCTTTGCTTCGGAAGAGCTTACAGTTCCTTACAAATGCATGATAACTGGTTAATTGGATTAGTTAATCTAGTTGCCAAAAGGTGAATATAAATATTTTACTCCCATTTTACAAAAGAAGAAATTGAGGCAGCAAGAGGTTAAAATACAGGAAGGTCTGCAGACCTTAGCATTGGTATAGTAAAGGGAATAAGAAGGATAAGCTCAACTGATAAACAGAAAGGGAGATAAAATAACATTCCCTGTTTGGTGATCTAGGACAATCAGTGAGAACTCTGTCTTTAATTTCACCCTTTTAGTTGTGGGTCTGTGACATGGACCTTCCTTTCTGAGAGGAAAGAGTAATCCCTGCAAAAACAAAACTGAGACAGAACCATGGAATCATTAATTGGGAAAAGACCTTTAAGATCATTGAATCCAACCATTAACCCAGCACTTTAAGCCTGTCACTAAACCATATCCCCAAGTGCCACATCTGTGCATCTTTTAAATACCTTCAGGGGTGGAGACTCAACTGCTTCTCTGGGAAGCCTGTTCCAATGCCTGACAAGTCTTTCAGTGTAGAAAATATTCCTAATATCCCATCTAAACCTTCCCTGGCACAACTTGAGGCCATTTCCTCTTGTACTACCTCTTCTTATTTGGGCAAAGACACCAACATTCACCTCCCTATAACTTCCTTTATAACCTCCTGTAACTTCCTTTCAGATATCTGTGGGGCACTTGCAGTGCTAACTTGAGTCTGCCCTGACCATTTTCCCTGGGTCCTGCACCTCTGTTGCTTTCCAGCAAGCAGGCTGGTTTGTTTGGGGCTCTTTCAGGTATCTCTGCACCTTTCCACCCAGGGCATGTGCTTCCTCAGGCTCTGTTGCACTGAGGGTGGTAGTGACCTCCAGCAGCAAAACAGCAAAGCTGCTGCCGGTTTCTGTGACCGTAATGCAGTCGGCTGTTATTGATCTCCCGCTAGGAAACAGGCTTTGCACACCCGAAGTTACTGTCCTCGTCTTTTTCTCAATTTACTGCCCTTGCCTGGCACGGGGAGATTTGGAAATTTATGAGTGTTGTGTATGAAGCAAGTTATTGTATTTTAGATTAAAAACAGTGGAACTGTCCTTGAAAGGTACAGCCTGGGGAAGTAACAATGAAAATGGGCTTAAATTGTTTTAGTTAAGAAGAGATTAAGAAAAATGCTTTGATCTCCCATGGTAATGATGAATTTCAGCAGATGTACCTGAAGTCTGTAATGCTTTTTTCCACTTTCAGTTAAGCAAAAACCCACCAAAATAATGGCTTTTTTCATTTTTATTTCAAAGAGAATCCTACTGAGGGTGAATGAAATGCTCATTAAATTGAGCCAGCCTCGTAGATAGTTGTCTCCACTAGCTGGCTAATCTTCTGGGCATCAGGCATAATCAGAGAATGATTATTATTGTAGTCTGTGCCTACGCAGCGAGTTGTTTGTTCCTTGAGATGTCTGTATCAATCCATATTTAGATTTGAGTGATAGTGCATATGTATTATGCACATTTAAGGGAGCACTTCAAGATTTATTAGGGTGGTGGGGGTATGTTGTCAGTACAGTAAATCACACCGAACTTGACCTCTTGTTTTTATTTAAAAGTCATGCATACATATAATAATATGGCTGCTTGTATGCTCTGCCTATTTTGTAAGGAAAAAAGAATTAAAGAAGAAAGGATTCATTGGTTTAATTTATTCAGCTCCTTAAAAATACACATAGAGCACATTGCTTTAAAATTATATAAGAGAGCAGAACAATTCGAGGCAAAAGAAAAAAAAAAATCATGCTATCCAGCTAAAACTTGCTTTTCATTGTATCAGCTCGCTGTGGTTTGTCTGCATGACCCAGCTGCAATGAATGGAATCGAGCAAGAGCCTTTTGCCTGAGTCTTTCCTATGTGCTAACAGGAAGAAGTAGTGGTGACAGTCATACCCTTCATCATCACTGGGAGAGAGCAGAGCGGGGAGGGAAAGAGAGACCAAGAACAAATGAGAACAATATTTGGCCCAAATTACTTTTCCTGACCAAACACTTGGTATTTTCATTCCAAAGGCCCCTGGCTCACAATGAAAATGAGCTAATCCCTATTAGGAAGTCTTTCTGGATTTTGACTGGGAAGTGTTTGGTGTTGAATGAAAAAGCTTTGAGAGAAGCTTTTGTCCATGTTGTGTTCTCATTAGCAGTGTTCTCATTAGCGAAGCCTTGTGATAAAAATGGGTGCTTTGCCCTAGTTTTTATTTTTTAGAACTAAAATCCAATGTGCATGTATCCCTGATTTTTTTTTTTGTTTTGTTTCATTATCCACCTATGCTGTGCCTTGCATGAGTGCCTCGCTGCCCTGTCTCTTCCTCTGTGGGCAATCCCAGCGTGAGAGTCTCACCCTCCTTTCCCTTCCTTTCTTCTCCCTTTGGCACATGCCAGGAGCTGGCAAGATCTTGCCCCACACTGTAAGCTTGATAAAAGCTGAATAGTGACACTTGCAGAGGGAAATGTCTGCCCTGCCCAGTTTTAGAAACAAATGCAGAACTCTCAGTTTAAAAACAGCAGCAGAGTACTGGCTTTCTCAAACTGCACTAGAAATGTGCTGCAACCTCAAACTTCAGCATTCATCGAGAGAAGGCTCTGGGTTCTCTGTTCTGTGCCCTTTGCCTTTCAGCTAGGACCAAACTGTCCTGTGTATTGTAGAGTGTGGATAACAAAGCCCCTCTGAGGCACCTAGACTGAATCTTAGAAAGTTGGTTAATATGGCAGACTATTAAAAATGTAAGTATGGCAATTTGTGGGTCTGGTTTTGTTTGAGATACAGGGCTGCACTCCTTCATGAGAGAAATTTTCCATTTAAATACTTAGTGCTTTCTGTTTCTGATTTATCTGGAAACTCTGGCATTTTCTCTGTCTAAAAGTCTCATTACTAGTAAGACTCTCATGATATTTTGGCAAGTCTACTCCCCATTATGGATAAAATCAGTGAGTACAGAAACATATTGGACAAGATTTTTTTTTTTTTAACTGAAAGAAAGCTTGAATTCCAAGTGAAAACTTGGGTTAGTTTTTCCCTTTACTTTTTTCCCTAATTGCTTCCTTTCTTGCACTATCTTTTCAAACCAGACCTTTGTGCTTACTTTTAACCTTTATTCAAAGTCCACTTTTTTTGTTTCAACTTTAAAATCTGAGGTGGGGTTTTTTGTGTTTTTTTGGTTTTTTTTTTTTTTTGTTCTTTTTTTGGTTTTGTTTTTTTTTTCTTCCCGTTTTTTTGGTAGGTTTTTTTTTTAGTTTTGTTTTGATTTTTTTTTGAGAACTACTGTTTCTATCTTAATTGCAGAAATTAGCAGACAAAGGAAACTGGAGGCTGGAAAAGCTAGAAAAACAGGCTGGGAAAGAGGAGGTGATGGAAGAAAAGAACAGAAACACATAAAACACAGTAAAGGAAAGATAAAAACATAGGAACTATGGGAAAACCAGAAAGTATGGGAATAAAAAGCAAACAGAAAAGGAGAAGAATTGTATTGCTAGAGAATGAGGTCTTCACTCTCTCCTTGCCTGCATTGGAATGCTTATGGGTTTGCAGAAAGCATACTGGGGTTTATGGAAACATCTTCCCTGTTGTCATCCCAGAATAGAATGATTCCTTTGAAAATACTTTCAGGAGTGGAAAAGTCATTCATCAAATCATCTTCCTAGCCTGTGTGTGAGTCTTTCTCTTTTTAAGTCACCTCAGAGGAGCAGGGAGAGGAGGAAAATGAAGAATAGTGATCGTCTCAGGACTGGAATAAAGTAGACAAGGCTATTGGAAAAAAAAAAGAAACAAAAAGAGAGTCTAAAGCAGAGCTTCCTATACCAATGTTTCTCTAAAAAAGGGAGAATGTGGTTGTCTCTGATTTGCTAGAGGAAATAGAGGAAGGTCAATTAAAAAAAAAACCTAGCAACTTTTAAAAATATTATTTTCTACTTTATATATTTAAAAATAAAGGGAAAGCTTAAATGAAACACTTAATTTTATTTGTGCTTATTTGGATGATATGATGGCCAGGAATTGTTTGTTTCAAGGGGGTCTGCTTCACCTCTTTGTTCCACTACGGGAACAAGTTTCTCATACTGTTTATGTCTCAAGACCCATGCCAGAAGTCTGCAGTTCTTGTCTTCCTGTGCAGAACCGTTTTGCTTGGCTGTGAGCATAAAAGCTCTAGGGAGGCACTGTCTATTACGGCTGATTCTGTTTCAGCCTTATCCAATACTTTTGTCTTTTGTGTGGCTCTCTCACACTGTGTAGTTTGGCTATAGTTATAATCTCTGTGCCTCTGGCCTATGCAATGTTGTGCTGGTTCAGTTCCTTTCCAGTGGCCATGTTCCACACACTCTTTCTCAGAAGTTCACAGAGCTTAAATGCATCCACAGATCAGGAAGACCTTCTGCACAGAACCAGCTACAGAACTTTGTGCAGCAGTCCCAGTAAATCCTGGCTGTGTCTTAGTGCTGCTGGTATGGCCTGAAAGATGGGACCAGTTGAGATCTCAAATGGTGCAGGAGCTGGTATTTTCAAAAATGCAGTGCTGTACTGAGTAGACCTGTCCAAACTAGTACTGAAACCAGCGACACAGTGGTGCTCTGTTAGTTCTTTTCATATTTGATGAGAAACAGTCCTAAATATTCTGGGAGGACCACGCTGTTCAGGCACTGCTCTTTGCCATGTGGGCGATACTGCTTTGTTCAACGCTGGTGGGAAGGTCTCTGATGGGTGCTGGGGAGATGCACTGTGGATGTGCCTGTTGCATTTCAGGAACAAAACATCCCATTGACCTCCAGGGGCAGCTCTAGAAAACTGCTGATTTATTACAGGGTTTCTGATAATCCCTCTCTAACTGGCTTTTGTGGTTGCTGTTGCTACTGCTGCATATGGGTGATTAGTGTTATGTGAAGTCCTGGAGAACCCAAAGAAAGCTGAAGTGCTGTGGTTCTGTATCATCTCCACACACATAGCAAAGAGATCCTATTGCAACATGCATCTTTTTGTGATGTTCTGCAGAGAAACAACATCCACTGGGGGAATGATCTTACTCAAATTCTTTAGAGGATACCATAATGAAGAGCTTCGGTGCTACACACAGCATCTGGGATAACATCCAAAAAGCCCAGATGTTTAGTCTTCAGTGGCTTCATTTTAAGCTATTAAATGTGGAGCTCATTTTTTGCTTGGAAGATGACTTTTTTAAAATTTTCCTAGTGTACGCTGAAATGTTGACTTTCTTGAGGGAAGCTTGATTCCGTTGTTGCCCATTAAACAAGTGCAATGCACTTGTGCCACGTATATGAATTAGGATTGGAATAATGTGATTTGCTGGATTTATTTATTTTTTCTCTTTTAAAAAGATGTTAGGTTTTGTTATCCAGGACAAAAATGCCTTGATGCAATAAATGCAGACTTCCTTAGTGACAAAATCCGTGATAGGAAGGTGAAATGGGCATCCTAATTAGATGTAGTGTAGACTAAGGGAGGGAAAGGCTGTCTAATACTGTACTCTGTCTCCTGTTATGTCACACCACCGTGTCATGCTTTGCATGAGATCCTTCACCTGCTCCATCTGCTTGTTTCTAGATACAGGCAAGGAAAGGCTACTTCTTCTTCATGTGCAATGTTTGTCCCTACCATCTGTGAAGAAAAAAAGTAGTATAAAAATGAAATGACAGAATGGTATGATTTCTGGAAGATTAGGGAGGTTTTGTCTTTCCAAGTGTCTTCCTGTCTGTTGCCAGAACCTCATATTGTCTTCTAGTACAGGAGAGAGCACTAGAGAGGGTGAAGCTGTTGCACCCCATGAATAGATGAGAGTGGCAATCCTCATTTCTGTCAAAGGTTCCAAGCCTGGTATGTGAGAGAATTTACACCTCAGCTCCTTGTTACCCCCTACCCTTGCCTTTAAACAGCGAAAAATAAACCTGCACTCAGGGTCACATAACACAATATTGCTCAGTGTAATAGAAGCACCCAGTTCAGGATCTTCCAATTGTGTTATATACACAAATACGTAGACATGCCATCTTCTGACTGATGCACCACCTGCCTGTGTCACCTCTGAAAGAAAGTCCCGGGTCTGCCCCAGAAACACAGAGTAGTGCCTAGGGAGGTGTAGGAATAGAGCAGCAAGTTATTGCCAAGGCTGTCATCTCTGTGGAATGGAAGTGAGATGGGTTTCCTTTTGTGGGCAGTCTTTTGGTCGTGGGCCTGAGTAGCGCTGTGTTAATTTTTTCAGCCAGCTAGTACCTCATCATCTTCCTCCATACACACCCCTCACTGCTTTTAGGGTCTGATGGTGGTGTGGGAAAGTGCTTTCCTTTGCATTTGGTCACAAAAACAGCTTTGAGAGCTACAGGCCAGCGCTAAAGCAAGCGGCACATTTTGTAGTACAACATTTATGCTCTTAAGAAAGCACAGCCGTGCCTGCCGGATATTTGTCTGGCTAATTCTTGCTGTTGACAGGAAGCAGACATTCAGGCTCAAAACATTTACATATCTCTGCATTGACAGCACCAACATGTATTTGGCGTCTGCGTGAGGGATGCGCGGCACCGCCTGTGTCTGTTCTCTGCTACCGCAAACGCGGGCCGAGCCGCTGACCACGAGCACACACACACACAACAAAACCGTGGGGGCATTTCGCACTCCTTCTTGAAAGACCAGAAAAGAATTTCTGCTTGCTGCTTCTTTAGTTCTTTGATGTGGTGTATGAGGATCCTGCTGGGCATTTCAAATGTCTTTTTGTCTTTTTGTGCATTTTGGCTCCCTAGGCGAAATATGTTTGCTGGGTTTGTGCATCCCAGCAAAACTCCTTGCTGCTTCCTCTTTCATTTTCGTGTATTTGTCGTACTATGCTGATGCACAACCGCTCTCTGCAAGCTATTACAAACCTGGGCATCTCAGAAATTCTCTGTATAATTTATAAAAATGGAGATATTTTTAATAATAAAATATCCCTCATTAATAACAGAATATATCTGACATGTCCTCCCTTTCCTTTTTAAAGAGAATATTTTAGCATATCTCCCTTCCTCGCATTTACCTTTTATTTTTAAGCCTTAAAATTCATACCTTAAACTGGCTTCATGTGGTGAAAGTTGTTTTCATTGTATATTTGGCTTTTCAATGGCAATATATATCAATGAGTTTGCTTCTTAGCTAAATCCTTACCCTAAACTTAACAGCTTTATGTTCAGAGGATGCCTGAGCATTTAGGAAACGCTACTGAATACAGCCCTTGCTGATATTCTTATGATCTGAATTCAGGATAGGACACAGTAATCACCACCATCAGCAATGCCCGCCCACCCCCTCGTTCTAAGGTGTGTATCAGATATCTCATTTATTCTTCAATGATGTTGCTGCCAAGGCTCCCTCAATACCTGCTTGTTACACAAAGTTGGGCAACATCAGACAATTACATGGAAAGGTAATTAGATGATCCTGAGGATTGGATTTTGAGAAACAGAGAAAAAAAATCCAATAATAAAATCATTAAATTAGCAAGTAACAGGAGAAATTCTGAATGGAAAGTTGGAAGATAATTTATAGGGAAAGTATCAGATGGTTTTATAAGTGTCCAAGCTAAAAATGGGCACAGCTGTGAAGGTGATATATATGGAACAAGGATGTATCAGGTGAGATCCTTCCAGTAAGTAAAGGGTAATATTAAGTCACTGATGTAACCCCATCTAGTCATCAGATATTGGATTTTCGTTGTCCACATTCCAGAAAAACCCAGAATGTCTCTTCCAATCCCATATTTGTGCCCTTTCTCTCTACAAGTTCTGTGAAGGCTGGTTGTGGCCGTGATTTTCAGTGTGCAAGAGGCTTCCTACCTATTGGCATTTGTACATCCAGAGGGGATTGTCCTCCTGCTGGTCTGACCTCCTGATGCCTCACAATCATCATCCAGGTGCCTTCACCATGGGATTCAGTGAGCACCTTCATCAGACCTTTGTGGTGTGTGACCCTCATGTTCTGTACCAGCAGGGAATGTTACAGGCAAGCTGACACTGAAGAGCTACCCTAAATTCAAGATAGGAAGGAAGGTGTTTGCTTCAGATTCAAATGTTATCTTATTCACTTGATTCTTTTTTGTGTATTAGAGATACGTGATTTATAGTGATAGGAAACTTCTACTAGTTCGAAATTCAGATTTGATTAAAAGCCTGCACTTTATCTGTGTCTTTCTCTTACCTACATTGCAGAACTATCTCAAATCTAAGAAAACGGATTAGAGATCTTGAAAAGAGATTTTCTTATGTGATTTCTTCTCCATTCTTTTTGGGGTTTTTTGGGTGTTTTTTTCATTTTGTCTCAGCCTGGAAAACTAATAGCCATTTCTGGCTACCATAATAATAGCATTTTTGAACTGCAGGCTACAGATAAATGTGGTAGATACATGAAAAAAGGCTCAGAAGGTGCAACTGGTATTTAACCACAAAAGAAAAATGAACACCCTGGGCAGTACAGCTATAAAACTTTAAGGGTGCTTAAATTCTGATTGTCTGAAATACTGTCTAAGTCCAAAATCATTGGGCAGTGCATGTTCACTGTGTCTTTAACGTGGATTTTGTTTTCACCCGTGTGTTGTGGCTTATCCTGGTCTGTACTGCCCAACTCTGCTGTGCTTCTCCTCCACAGCACAGGTCAAATGCTCACCAGTCATTTCTTAAAAGCACAATGACCTCTTGCTCGAAGGTCATCAGTATTTTAGCATGATGGTGGTGGTGGTGGTATCAGGATCCTTTTCTTAGAAATATGAAATATTCAGAAGGTATTGCTCATCTCTGCCTAAAGCTCCAAGACATCATGAGTGTTGATGGGTTGGAATAGGAGCTCTTTGCATGTTATCCAAAATGTTTATCACAGCAAAGGTTGGTGTGCCAGAATTGGCCAAATGGCACGGAAAAAACATTTCACTTGCTTGGGAAAGTGCTATCATTTTGCTGCCTTTTAGAAACTATAGTTGTTCTCTGAATTACAAGTGGTTTGCATAAAGAACATAAATTGCTGTGCTCTTTATCACTGCTTACTGTATGACAAATATACAGTCCAATTTTTCAAGTGCAATGTTTTGAAAATGAATGTGTATTTGAAATGAAAACCATTTCAGTACTTGAGTATCCTCCCTCTGGAACAGACTGGATAATAACATGTTCATCACCTTGGGTTATTTTAATATTTCCTGAAGCCTGCACAAGATGCTTTCTATTTTCTTGTCAAAACATACTGAAAAGAAAATTATTTTTAATAAAGTACAGTAATCACAGTGTGATCACCAAGTGCATCTTCTCTTGTCAGATTGTTTCTTCCCACTTGCAAGGATTTGCAGTTACTTAATGTTAAGATTGCTGAGCAATCCAATGTTGGAGGAAGAGAATGGAATATTTAATTTCTGACAAAGAGCCCTGGGTGATACACAGCATCCTCCTTTGCCTCCTAGAATAGTATCACTGTTCAAAATGAAGAAGAGCTGGAGGAGTTTGCTGCTGAGAGATTTCATTTCCCCCCTCCCAGTATTTCATTGCTGTCTTCCCAGGGTGCGGTGCAGTGGAATAAAGCACCCATAGATGCTGTTTTGTGTGTCCATGAATGCCTGCTGGAATGCCATTCCAGATACCAGCCCTGAGAGATGCAGGACAATATTAGTGTTCATTTCTAACTAGTCCACGGGAACTGGAATTAGTCTCATAGTTCTTAGGTTATCTGATTTTTGGTGAACAGCTGGTGGATGACTTGCTTGGCTTTGGGTAAACTGAGGTCCAGTATTTAGAAGAGAAAATCAGTTGTCTTACACAGGCACTGGGAACTTTCAGAAGTAATGGCCAAATGATTTTTTTTTTTCTAAACTGCTTCTCTACACCAGGTTTTTTACTCAAGTCACTCAGGTCTAAAATAAGTGATGGACAAATCTCAAGAGATTTGGTTTCATATCTTACCCAAACATTATCCAAGCTAAGTAAAGCTCTGGAGTCTGCATAACAGAGCATGAAACCTCAGAAGAACAGACTTTCTCATGAGAGTGTCAGTGTTTCCTGCTGTCTGGAAATACCGAGAAAATAGTCTTTTTTGTGGTATTTTGAAACTTCAGCATCTGGACGTCGCTGTAATCAGAGGAAAGTGAATATGAAAAATAGCAGTTTAAAAAGTGAACCCTTTTTCAGTCTTGGGTGTAAAGGTTTTTCAGGGAAGCTATTAATTGATACGATAACTCTGGATCTCAAAGCAGGCAATCTGAATCTGAAACTGCAAATTCTGGTTATTTTGTTCTGGGAATTGCAAAATATTGTCACTTGTGATGCACTGAGTGTTTCTCATTCAAGGAAAGAAGCAGCTATTGTATCCTTGCTTCACTTTTATGCAAATATGTAACTAAGCACTCCTCTTGCAGTACTTGTGTTTGGGAGAACATTCTGCTCTCTTCAATCACTGCTTCAAGTGTGAAATTTAGCTCAGCTGCAGAGCCACAATGTCTGTCTCGTGCTACAGAAATCTAGTGAAAATGCTCTTAATGATTATATTATACAACTAATATATTGATTAGAATGTTATGGTAGTAAATAACTGCAATGTTGAATCATACATAGGTTTATATGGCAATTGCAGATGTGAACTATCCCTGAATTTAAAAATAGTTACTTCATTTTGGATTTTGACAGTGAATCAGAGGGACTTGCATAGAGATTTAGTTTGAAAGTTAAAGATGGAAAAATATGTTTATCTCTTGTCCTTCTGCCACTGAAAGATTTAACTTTTTTTTTTGTTTATTCAGTCCCTCTTTAGTAACTTGAGCTATGAATTTTCCATCATTGGTTTTGTGTGATTAATCCAAGTTTGCGCTATTAGCAAATACCAGGAAATATTTCTCAACTTCCCTCTCAGTTTATTTTCACCAAGATTTTTGTTCTTTGACAGGTCCTCACAAAATCTTATGTTTCTCATTTTGTGCTGGTGATGTGCTGCAATTAGGGTTTCCCATAAGTATTCGCTCACATGTAGGTTCACTTTTAAGGCCCCAAACATTTGTCATATTGTTAGGAATAAAAAAATGATGTTCTGCCATTTTCAAAATCTGGATTTTTATGGCTATGTTTGTGCCCTTTCTTGACTTTTCTTCAGTTTGCCGGTCTTTGGGGTTCTGAACTGCCAGGAATGCAATGCAAATTGAGAGAGAGTACTCAAGTGCAATACTCTTTTCTTGATAGGTATATTTGGTAAATTCATAACTTCTTATGCCTCTCCCCCTCACAGTTGTTACTGCAACCATCTTTCACAAAGAGCTTTTGTCAGTTTTGAGATCTGCTTCTGTTCCTTCAGAGACTAAGGTTTTGGAAGCATGAAGTTCCAGCAAAATAGACATGAATATGTATATACATATAGTTACTTATTATTGTATAAGTACTTCTTTCCCACATAGCAAAACCTTGCACTGTCTTTGTACTGTTTCCTTTGTTTGTCAGAGAGTGACAAAAATAATTTAGAAGCTGTTTAAAATACATTAAAAGATCATCATGAGTTCCATACTTCAGTTTTGCATTAAAATATTATCATTAGTTACTCAATGCAATTAATAATAACCTCTACTCATATGCACTCTGCTGAAATCACAATAATTGAATGTTCAAATTAAGAATGTGTTTGCAAGGAAATCTCCAAGAATTCTTTTAGTTAGTTCTGGCTTTCTCCAGTTCTCTTGTTATAAAAGGGATTCAAATAATGCAAGAGGCAAAAGAAATCACGGCAGAAACATAATCAAAGTGACAGTTTTGTGTTATATTTCCATATCAAGCTAGAGCAAATAAAAAAAAAAACCCAGCTATATATGCATACTTAAGAACGCAGGTGCATCTCTGGGGAGTGATCTGAAATGAAGGGACTATCTTTTCTTTCTTACATTTAAGAGTCTCCACTTCCAATTATTTTTCTGACTATATCGTAGCTGTTTTAATTAAAAGGTGATGATTCACCACTTTCTAGCCACTGAGAACATTTTTATAAAGTGGAGATTTAAAAATAGTAATGATGTAGACTATTTTACTATTACTCTGATCATTTGGAGCTGTAAGAATATTTTAGCACAATTTGAACAATGAAAGAAAAAACTGTTTTCGCTTATTTTGTGTTCAAGGGTGATTCAACCTCTTTGCTTGCTAACTCTAATTTTCCAAGGCTTATAAAACTTTAATTTGATTCTTTATCTGAGCATAAAACAATGTCTGAAAATTGCTAGTAAATTACTAGATAATGACTTTTTTGCAGACTACCTGATTGTCAGAACAAATACTACCTTGTAAGAGACACTCTAAATAAGTGCTGTGCAAAAGTGAACTTTACAACTCGAATTAACTTAGGTTTATGTGAAATCCTAGTGGTTTCTTCTAAGTGTGAAGGAGAAACATCTCTTGGATTATTTTATATTTGCTTAGCTGTGTATTTATAACAGTGTTTGTGTCAGAACTTCATGCTTGTGTCTTCAAAAATATACGTATATATTTACAGATATGTAGTGATGATATCATAAAGTTAAAATAAGGTATTTTTGATAAATATAGTCTAATTCATGGTTTCTTAATTCATCAAGTAATTTTGACTGCTGCCTCTTCCCTAGGCTGGTACTCCTCTCCCTCATCACATCTCCTTGTGGGGGTGGTTTTTAATTTCCAGTCTCTAAGTAACAGTAGCAGAAACATTGATGAAAAAAGCAAGCACTCTCTTAAAATTACATTATACTCCTTTTTGTCCAAACAACCTCTACACTCCTTGAAGACCCAATCTGTATGATATGCTCAGTCTTCTCTGTTCTGGATTTCAGATCTGATATATTGAATTCTAGATGGTCAGAAACAAGGACTAGGAACTTTTTTTACATTAAAAGAACCACTGTATGCTGGCAGGAAGGACAGTTCCAATGGTCTGGTACATCAGACCTAGGAAAAAAAGTTGAGGTATAATGGAATTGTAATTGCACCATAAGCAAATCTTTGTTCATCTTTTAAAAGTTTCTCCACTATTATGTAATATTATGCAAAATTTACACATCTTATGCTGCCAAGAGGAGTTGTGACCAGGTCAAGCTCTACAAGTTGGGAAAATGTCAGAGCTGGGGTTGCTGCTTTGCCACGTCTTCCCTTAAACGCCCACGTCAGCCCCGAGTACAGAGGGCCTGTCAGGAGCGGGTCTGCCTGGGACACTTGGCCTTTTCCATCTGTCAGGAAGGAAGCAAAGATGCTAACTTACAGAAAGCAAGCATTAACTTTTCTGATGAAGTGAGTTTGTTGGCATCAATGGAACCAGAAGAGCTCCTCAGTATGCGTGAGCCCCCCATCAGCGTATTTTCAAGACTAGGCACCCAGGAACACTGGCGGAATTAGTGCCCAGACGCCATGTCAGTCTCCTGGCTGGATGGGTCACGTCTCCTGTCACTTGTCTGTGTTTGTGTGGATGTGTGGGAGGCAGAAAACAGAGAGTACTGGTTGACTTGAATTCAAGTGATTTAAAGCAGCATCTGACCTGGTCAGAGGTCAGTTGTGGTGTTTGGCCTTGTGTGAGGCTCAGGCTCAGAGCTCGCCATCTCCAACTTATCTTCCCTCCTTTGTCACGGTTTCTCCTTCCTCAGTCTCCTGCCAGAGGTTCCTGTCTTTGCAGAGCTCCAGCTCAGCAGCGTGCCAGGGTGCTCCACTCCTCACTTCTAGGAAGCCATGCTTCTCCTGCTCTTTGGCTTTTTTTTTTCATTTCATTTTGACCTTGGGTGATCAGGTGGCTGCCAAGCTGTGGCTTGGCTGCCTGCTGCCCTTGCAAACCCCTTGGTGGCTGCAGGCCGTGGGCGAGCCGGTTCCGGGGGCAGTGCCAGCAGGAAGGATGGAGCCGCTGCGAGGAGCTGAGGGTGTGCAGTCAGGACAGGAAGGAGGGCAGGACAGGCTGGGGTGCTGCAGATGAGTTCAGCAGCCGTGACAGTTCCCTGTCCCGCGGCATCAGCCATGACGACTGCCGGCAGAGCGTCTTCCATGCAGAAAAGCAGCCCGGTGTGCTCGCTGTGAGCACTAACTGCGGCACCAAGCTGCTAGGATGCCCTGGAACTTCTGTTCCCATGCACTTTGAGCAATGAATGCTGCTTTTGGCGGTGGCTGAGGAGCTGCCTCAGTGCTCCAAAAAGGCAGCGAGGCTCTCCTTCCTGTCACTACCCCAGCGGAGCTCCCCGGAGGTGAAGTGTGTGGCCCGTGCGTGCCAGTGGAAGCTCACCTTTGCTCTGTGCCACCATCCAGCACTTCACAAGAATTACGGGAACCTCAAGTGGCAGGCAGTCCCTTAAATTCTTTGGCATTACCCCAAAGTACCCGATCCATCAGGGCAATTCAGAATTCGATGTCTAAGAGCTCTACACACCTGCAATTACTTAAATCTACAAAATTGCACCCATAGGTATTTGCAGGCACAAAAATGTTAGCATAAAATTAGAGCCCATTTCCTAAAACCTGTGACGAAATTTTGATGATATACTATATGAGGGGTTGTTATTTTGAAATGGATTTGTGGAAAGCAATTGAAAATCTCCAGGCATCCCATCTGTGTTTAAAGTAACAACAATAACAAAACTTTAAATTAGCATAGGAGATTTAAGACATTTCAGGAAAACATTGATTAAATCTGCCAATGAAATGATCGTGTTTGGCGAGTGACCTAATTAGTGTATACTTGGTTCTTTCTCACTGCACTGCTTACCACTAATTGCTGTTCTGCTGGTCTTCTCCTGACAAGCAAGAAAAAAACAAGGATGAGGGATTTGTTGAGGAAATAGTGACATTCAGTTTTAATTCATTTGAACCTGCTGCCAAGCTTAATTATGGAACAGAGAAACTGAGACTGGGAGGCCCCCAGCCATTTAGGTTATAGGATTCGGAGATGTTTAGTGTCTGCCAGTGTATTTGGGTAGCACTTATTGCAGCTAGCTATAAACTTGAGTTTGCTGATGCTTAGCTGTTTTCTTTCCCCCACAGGTGAAAAAAAAAACAACCCATACTGGTTTTATTTTTTGAATTTAATTATTTAGTCCTAATACCGTCAGGCTAATGCAAAATTACAGGCATTGTATTTCTTAAAGGAAAGGTTTAACAGTTCTTTTAGGTGGTCTTGTCCTGGGTTCCTTTGTGTGTGTGCTTGTGTGTAGAAACCTATAATATGTCATTCTACAAAAAAAACCTCTCAGGATTCTGGAGGACTTGCAGCTTTGGAGTACCAAAGTCACCCTCAGTGTAAGTACATTTGAGGTGAGGGGCTCATGTTGGTGATAAGTTCAATTCCCATCTCTCAAAGCAGCAGGGGACAACACAGCATTCCTTATTTGTGTTTGGAGTTCTTAAAGGAAAATGCCAGGATGCTTCAGGAAAAAAGGGAAAATAGTTTTGGTTTTGGTTTCCTGTGGTGGTGATGGATTCTTGTGAGCACAGTCTGAAGGTCCTGGTTTAGAAACTGAGTTCATTTTTCATGATCTGCATAAAAACTGGGGGAAAAACTATATAATCCAGTGACCAGAATGTTTACAAGGCAGTGAACAGACAATAAAAATGCAGGGGAAAGAAAAGAAAAAAAAGCTGTGGAAATTGAGTCTAGCAGAGGGACAGTCTGGTGGGGCTTGTACTTGTTTTTAAAGGAGGAAAAAGAAATGTAAATGTTTTCTTAGAGCAGTGTCTGATTGGCAGACCCTGATCTGAATTTCATCCCAGGGGGATGATTCCAACCATTTTCCTACCTTTTCCCAGGAGGAGCCAGGGAACAGAGCAGGGATGAATGCTGGAGCAGCCAAAGCCAGGCACAGTGCACCTGCCGAGGCGGCCACAGCAGCCCAGTTCTGCTGGCAGGGAGCACAATCCACTTCAGCCACAGCCTGGACAGAGGGAAGGACTCTCAGCACAGGGACTTTGGGGCTTCATTTACACTTTGGAGAGGATGTTCCAAAACCCAGTTTTAGCTTTTGTGGGGGCTAAACTTCATCCACCCAGACAAGTAAATGAAAAAAACCAACCAAACAAACAACCCCCCCAAAACAAACAAACAAACAAACAAAACAAAAAAACCAACCAAAACTAAACAAAAACCCAACACGCAGAAACCCAAAACGCAAACAGAAAAACCAACTCTATTTAGTTAGTGCCTGAGACACAAAAAATGAAGTGAGATTATAAACAAATGAAATATGTTAGCATAGGTCACTAACATGGACTATAAACATCTACGTGGAAGAATGAAAACTGTACAAAAAGGCAACATGCCTGGTTTTCTGTTATATAGCATTGCAGGGTTCTTGTAAGGATACTTGAATGCTGAAACAGCCTGGGAACTTGGCTTCCCTTGCGGCAGATTGATGTTCTTTGGACGGGTTTTCAGCCATGGAGTGATTTTGTCCTGATGTTCTGTGTGTGGTGGAGAGATGTGTCAGGAGGGGGGAGGGCTAGAAAAAGATTCTTGGAATGGAAATGAGCTTGAGGGAAGGAAAAAGAACAGCTTTGCAGTGAGACTGGGAGTAGTCATACTAGAATGCATAATGGGCAGCTAAAGATGTGGGGTTTTTTGTCTCAAGACTCCACTGGATCTCTGATATGGTCACATAGCCCCTTGTGCCCGCTGATAAAAATGCTTAGAAGACATTCATGGTTTTAGATATTACGGACTGATGTTACTCTTCAGTAATTTATTGTGCCAGACGTACCTGATATCTATGGTACCACACTGGAATATTCTTACACATTCTGGGTTTTATTTACAAGCAAAACTAACTTAGATGTGAATGATTACTGTGGTGTCTAGAAAGTCTTATTAAAAATAATTTTCCTTTCTGCTCCTTCATACATGAAGCCTTCACTGTACACTGATGCTAAATATAAAAATCTCACTCCATTATCTGTTTTTAATGACAATGTTAAAATTACTTTTGTGTTTTTACCTCCTAATTGTTGGAAGTGGTGAGAAATAAAAAAACAGTTTAGTTTCCTGAGAAGACCACCTCCCTGTCCTAAAAAGTAAATTTCTCAGTGTTTGATCCAAGCCATCCCATCACTTCCCAAGATGTTTCAGATTTCCCACTTGACAGCTCTGGCTTTTTGTCAGGAACTCTCATATAGGAAAATGGAAGTTGCATTTAATTGTATCTCCTCCTTCCTCCCAGAAGTTTCTCTCCCACAGGGCAAAGGCATTGGAGAAATCCAGGGAGGACTCTTGCTCTCTCGTAGCATGTGTTTTAGTTCAAAGCAGCATCAGCTTTACTGCTGCTCTGCAGTGAGAAGAGAGCTTGGATGGCACTGCAAAGGAAAATGTGATGTAGGACAAGCTGATTTAAAAATGGCTTGCAGTAAAAAGAGAAAATCAAATGAGGGCGTCCGAGAAGGTCAAACACTCCTCACATCCTCAAGTTGATCAAACTCTAGTGTTTATTAGATTTGTTAGCACAGTGTCCCTCAGTCTGTCAGTGTCTGTATCACGGTGCCCCTCTATCTGTAGAAATGTCCGATCAAAAATATCTCCCCAAACCCCCCATGACAAGAAACCCTCCACCAAACAAACCAAAATAGAAAACTGAGCAAAGAAAAGAAAGGTTCAGATCTTGACTTCGCTACAGAATAGTGCTTTTCATGGTCCTTAAGTCAGCAGTTTCTTTAATAAATTTTCCTATTTCTTATTTCTTTTCATTTTCTTAAAACTTTGTGAATAAGATTTAAGCCAAGAAACAAAATATCCATGTACACTAAATTTTTTTATGATTGGACTAACCCCTGCGTTGAGCAATGTATGCATACCAAAATAATAACAGAGATGTTTGCAATTGGAGAGGCAAGGTGATCACGAGCACATGCTCTTATACCTGGATTTGGTGCAGAGAGGATAGCAATCAAGTCTCCCAGGAGTAGGAAGAAAGGCTGGGAAAAGAAATACAAATGGATGCAGCAGGAAATCATATCTGTGGTTGCCTCCTGTAGGATGTGTATTGACCTAGTAAATGGAGATGTCTGCAAAGAAGCTATAAATATGCTTGTGCTAATATTATTAAAGCTTTCAGGCGGTTCAGTTTCATCCATATGGCTTTCCAGGGAGATGCCAAAGATGTGGCCCCTGGCTACGGCCTGTCTGAGCAGCACATGCCTACCTGCACTGTAATTGCTTAATAAGATGTAGGGGTTTTCCCTGGATGGGTTGTGAAATACATGCAGCTGCCTAAATAGGCACTTGGTGAGATTTTTAGATCTTCCTAATTCAATTGAAATCTTTATGAGCACAACATTTAAGTGCTCTTGAAGATCAGAGAATGCTCAATGCTTTCAAAGTTGTGAAAAGGCAATTCCTTGGCCTCTTACCCCACCTTTATGTCTTTAGGAAAATAAAAATACTTTCAGAGTTGTTGCTGTCGAGTAGGGGTTTAACAGCACTGGGCTTGCTTGAACATACCACTGTTGATGTCTAAAGGAAGAAAAAAATGGAGATGGAGGAAGAGAAGATAGGAAGTGACTGGCTGATTAATATCCTAAGCTAATGCACATACCGGGAGTAAGAAAGCCACTTAAAAGCAGATGATTATCCCTTGCCAATCCCTAAGATCTAACCTCTAATCTGTTGTTCAGATGATACCCCAAAGCAATTCCTGGCAGAGATCTGTCCCTTGTTCCAGCAGAGAGAGCAGTGAGATGAAAGGGATGTGGTTTAACCAAAGCTGAGACTTTGCTATCTCACCATCTTGTGGAGTTATCTGGCAGTTGCCTGTAGAGCCCACATTGGGATTTCTCCCTCAGCTGATCCCACCTGCTGGAAGGCTGCTCTCCCTGCCCCTGCACACGTGGCCCCAGCCTGCCACAGAGACTTGTTGCCCTCCTTTTCTGAAGCTTAATCCTTGTGTGGGTTAAAAGGACAGGAGTGTTTTCTCATGAAACCAGCCATCGCAAGCTGTAGCTTTGTGCCCCAAGAAGGTCCATAATTATGGAAGAGATGGGACAGGGAGCACTGGAGTCCCATGAGCGTGTGTGCTCTTCTGCTGCCAGGGACCTTTAATCTGTTTCAATAGACAAAGACCTGCCTACACTCCCCCTCTGGGCAGATCATCTGGCACTTGGAAGCTTCAGGTCACTGCATTCCCTTAAACCCCACTAGGTTCAGGAGAAAAAGCACAACAAACAGAGTTGTGGTGGCAGTGCTGCTGGAAGATTATGAGACAGTGTGAGAGAATAGAAAGAATTTGCTTCTTTTTGAAAATAAAATCTTTGTCTTTGCTCATACACAAGGATAATATTGAAAGTCTCTATTTGTCTGTTTATTTTTCAGGTTATGGTTTTGTAGATTTTGACAGTCCTGCAGCAGCACAGAAAGCAGTAGCATCTCTCAAAGCAAATGGCGTGCAGGCACAGATGGCAAAGGTAAGAAGAACTATGTCATTGCAGGATTATTTCAGCTGTTGGGTTAAATTTCCAGGGGTGTGTTTTGCTCCTGTTTTTCTTAAGGTTTTGGATTGCTTATTGCAAAGATTCTTTCATCCTTTGGCTCCAGCGCCTTGTTCATCCCATGGTTTGTCTGTGCTCTTGGGAGCTGTAATGTAATGAGCTCTGCTCTGACTCATTTTCTGTCCCTTTGTCTTGAGAGGGTTGTAAGACAGAGCACCGAAGTGGAAGAGCCTTTTGCTAAGTACTGGGTGAAAGAGTTGCTTTTTCTTCACCTTGAATTTGTCTTCATTTGGTTCCTTTGCTTTGGAAAAGTTGCTCTTTTCTGGTGTGGCTGGTGGGCTTCTCTGAAGGAGTGATTGAGCATAAGGAAAATCTTGTTGATCTGCCTAGGTTTGGTTTCTCCTGCTTGTTGAGTGTAGGTTTGTTTTGTTTTGTTTTGGTTTTGTTTGTTTGTTTGTTTGTTTTTTGAGGACATAAATGCAAGTGGAGAAGGTTGCTGAAGGAATAGCTGCTAAAAGTTCTCTGGAGGTGACTGGCATCTGTTCACAGAGGCTGCAGGATCTGTAGCAAATGCAGTGAGCTCAGTCACTGTGGTCTTGGAATTGTCCCTTGTCCCCAGCAAAGGGGCTGATGGTGAGACAGGAGTTACAGTAATGACCATTGTGTGGCCCAGCTCTTGTCTTTCTGAAGGTGGAATAATGTGTCTTCAGGCTCTAGACTGTGTCAGCCAGCAAAAATAGCTGTTGCTTTGTACTTCAAAAATGCCTTCCCTGAGAATCACAAAAAGCACTTGCCTGATTTAGTCTCTGTAGAAATGATGCTGTCCTAGAATCTAAAACAGTGAAAGCAAACAGGTAATTACAAAAAAGAGGGAAATCAACAAATAAACAGCCATCGCATTTGAAGATTTCCACTTAAAGAAATGTTGGTGTTTTAAATCTTTGTTTTCAATGATGCCATAGTAAAAACTATAGTTTTGTTTTTGGTTCGTGGTTCTTTTTTTATTATTTTATGGAGAAAATTGCTTGTAAATGAGGTTCTTTTGCCTTCTACTGAATTACATTCCCTGTGTCTGAAAGAAACTGGATGTCATCGATGTATTTCTGTTTAACAGCGTCCCGCAATGCAAGCTAGGCTGTTTTATTGGCTCTTAGTTTTTATTGACACATGGTGATAAAAAATATTTGCTTCAAATGGGTAAAAGATGGCAACCTGAAGAATGTGAACTTCTACTAAGGACTGTTTTATTTCTCAGATATACAGTATCTCCTTGATAAAAAATAGGCAATTTGATGCATTAGTCAAGCTGTGGGAAAGAAACCGAAGACAGAAGATATGTTTTTTCCTAATGATTGATATCAAATAGCCATTTCTAGAAAGGAGTAAATCTATATAAATCTGTAAAAAATCTAAATCTATATAAAACTGAACAGTTATAGATTTAAAGATATGATTGAAAGATAAATCTATGCTTGGGGTTGTCAAGATTCAGAACAATGAACAATTGCAGTACTTGTATTTGTGGAAACACCAGAGAAGATGGTGACTTAAAACACTGTGGTTTGGATTGTCCAATATTTAGGGACTAAAAACAAAGCCTGATGTTTTCAGAGTGGGAAGGGCTGTACCAATCCTTGGTTTGTTTTCTGGGGAACCTCTGGCAGGAGTATTTTTTTTGCCCTGTGAGATTTTGAGGCGGCTGGTGTGTACGCATTTGTTTGCATAAGACTGACTGTATTTTTATTATTTAGCCATGGTGCCTGGAATCCCAGATAGATTCTTTTTAGTGTGTTTGATAGCTCAAGATAAATATACAACTGACTTTTCTTATCTCTGAAAAGAATCTAAGTATTTAGAAAAATGGGGTTTCAAAGGAAACTGAGATGACTCCACACAAAGTACCTCGCATTGCTGAGGAGGCAGGAGCCTGGGAAAGCAAATCTATCTGGAGAAACATGTTAGTTCTTGCACATGTTGGAAGCCAAGTTGCATAACAGGACTGAAAGACAGCATTACCTGCCAGTGTCTGAATTAATAGTGAGGGCTCAGAAGAGGTTTGAGGAAAGGGGCAAAACAATAATTTAACCTGCATTTCTGGAAGGTTATCCAGCGCAGTTTTATTTCAAGAGCTGCTTTAATAAGGGGTGAATGGTGGTTCACAAATGAAATCAAAATAAAAAGAGTTAAGTCTGAAGAAATTCCCTAAACCTTTTGTGTGCCATGCTTTCAGAGTATCAGTGTCCTCTCTCTTTTACTCTGCATTGCAAAGCAGTGTAACAGCCCTGTGTAGAGGTCAGAGAGGAGACAGACTGTAACCTGTGTTCAGCAAATGTCAAAAATCTCAGTCCAGCTGTGGATACTTTTGAGTAAAGGTGAAAGGGGCATTGGCCAACTTTTCCTATGTGCTGTTCTTCTTCAGTAGTGAGAGAAAGTATGCTGAAGTGTTGGGATTGTCTGTGATGTTTTCCTGGAGAGAACTTGCTCGGAAAGAGTGGTTCTTTCTCAGTTTTAACACAATATAATTTTTCTCATAGAAATCCAGGAATCTTCTTTGAAAAACAAAAAGCAGAACTGAACCCCCGCCCATGTTGGATAGCAGAAGTATCTTGTGAATACTTGAGTAAAATATACTCATTTTATCGATGCTAAAATACAGCTGCCTCCCTCTTTTTTTATAGCATTTGGACGCCATTTTGGCTGATTTTGTTTCAGAGTGCTGCCTCTGGAAGAAGGTTAAACTCTGGTGGATTGATGCTCCAAGTCCCATCAGTATTGGAAAACTTCTGTCGAGCCTAATACACCCCATAAGCCCATAAAGGGAAAAAAAAAACAAAACAACTGTAAAACATGTCTGGATTTCTCTTTTTGTTCTGGTTTGAAGCAGGCGGGCGAGGATTGGGCTGAGGGAGAGGAACAGCAGCAGTATGCCTGCAGAGGTGGTGGTGGCAGCTGAGGAGATGAGGTCTCGTGTGTCCCACTTGGTGGGACAGGAACCCACAGAAGGACCCACAGACACTCCCACCCACAGGAGAGTTGTGTGAGGCTCTTGCACTCACATGTTGTCACCTAGCTTCTTCAGCATTTCTCTCTCAGAGGTACATGATCCAGGAGTTCTGACTGCTCCTGCTGTCCTGTGTTCATGCAAGTTGTCCATCCTTTTCAAAAGTGCTTATTAGGCATTTCATTTATTGAGAAGAATTAATGCTATGGAGCTGCTGAGGGATGTTTTCCTAGGTGACCTGGCTCATTTTGCTGTGTGCTTCCTGTGTGCCTTTGGACATGCAGATTCATTTGTGTGTAAGTAGTGCCTGCTTGTTCAGGCTCGTAGAGTCCAGGTGTTTTTTTGGGTTTGTTTTCCTACTAAAAATGGCATGACTGATATGCCTCTGGATAATCTCACAGGAATTATTGATTTGGTTGTCTCTTTATGCTAGGGACTAGAGAAACATGACAGAAAAAAGCATTGCTTATGTGCATGATTTATATATCAGTTTAGTTTTTTTTTTCCAGATGCTCCTTTCCTGCATTTCCTAGAAAAATATTACAGACAGAATATGGAAAATTAACAAGGAGAATCTTAGTAATATGGGAGTTGGCTCAGACAAGTAGGCAAGGAAGCCTAGTACACATGAAAAATGAATCAGTGTTCTAATAAAATCTGTAGCCACATCTATTCTTGGGATTTGCAATAGTCCTTCACCCAGAATTACTCATTCATGAGGACACTTCTTAATCTACTTTATATGTAAGTTTTAATGATGCCAAGGAGTCTAAATCACCTGAAAAATCAATAAAAGTCTGCTGTCTAAATAAATTTTATCATCTGAGCTTGTGTCAGCCCGCAGTTGAACTGTGCAATCAGTTTATCCCTCCACAGACAAATGGGGTCCTCTCTACCATTTTTTATTTCCAGTTCTAGTCTGCTGTAAGATTGCATGATGTGCAAGTTCAGGTGAAGGTAGGTTCTTGCAGAGTATCTAATAGCTTCTTTAATACCTAGCAGCCCATGAAGAGTGTTGAAACAAATGGATTCACAAAGGGAGTGCTTTCATTCCTGCTTTTATAAGGATTAAAGATGTATTTGATGTTGTATATCTTCTCTGGATTTTCCTTTTGTACATATAAAGCATTTAGACATCCTCAAGACCTGCGTGAAAAATGCGGATATTGAAGGAATATTTAATTAGCGTTGGCAGTTGTCTAAGTCTAAGGAATCATTTCTTGATGCTCTGCTGCAGTAATTGCCATCCAGAGAGTGCACTGCAGGAGCTGGTTCTGAAAAGGGGCTGTGCCAGTAGGCTCTGATGTGTCTTCCTCCACAAGGGAATTACAGAAAGTGATTTTGCTTCTTTTGCGATATTTTTCTCATCTTTCAATCATGCAGAAGCTTAAATACAGGGAGTAATCACCATCTAGGTGAAAGATAAAAGGGAGCTGTTTCCCACAGAACACAGCCAAGCACAAGAGGTTCTAAAGAAGAACAGAGAGCTGGTTGCTGTATAGTTAAATAGGCAGATTTTTCTCCAAGGACCAAGGAAAAGGAAATCCCACAGAAGAATCTTATTTATTTTCCAGACTTTTGCGTAGGTTTCAAGCATTGCTCTGGTATGAGTCAGCTGACCAAATAAGTTTGTTCTGTCTGCTTATTTTTCAGCTTCATATTCTCTTCTTTTTAAATTAATTCCCTTTTCTTCCTCTGTCAGACACCAATACTCCAAAGGGCTGATCCTTAAAATGGAAAAACTCTGGCTAAAACCTTTCTTTCCAACATTTTTTAAACCTAGATTTTTAATAAAAAGTTTTGTTTGTTTTTACAGTTTAAAAACTCATGGAAATAATAACAATGCTGTCCCTACAAAATATGAACTATAGCCTATACACATGATACACTGGTTTCCTGACTCGTGATTTAAATGTCTGCAAATTTTAGCTAATGAAACTTAAGGATACTGGTTGGTCGATTTTTTGATAATGTTTTTGGTTAACAGGCCTGATTTCTGAGCTAACTTTCCTTTTGAAACCAAAGTGTGATTCTAGGAGTTTTCAGAGCTCAATATTGAAATTGTCAGGCTTTGTTTTACTCCTGTGCTATAATTATCAGATACCCCATCCCCAGCGAACTGTTCTATGAAGTCCAATATTCGTATCAGATTTGTAAAACGCTGTTTCCATTTGCTGCTAGAGCAGGAGCTGGTGCCTCTGGAAACCTCTCCACGCTCAGCAGCGTAGGAGAAGCTGAGAACATGGCAGTGCTGGCCACCTTCCACGTCGTTTCTGAATGAATTGCACAGCCAGGCGTAAGCTGCTGCTGCTGCAACAGTTGTCAGAGACGTTTGGCACGACTCTTGTGAGTGTGTGGAGCACTCTCCAGTGAGCTCTCCTCTTTTCTCCCTAAAATGTGCCCCCTCTCTCCCTGTGCCTTTGCACAGCACGTGCTGGCTGACCAATACTGACCTGAATTGATAACAGTGCTGGGTTTGAGGAAAATGAAAAGTTATGGCTGCAAAGAAATGAGACGTAGTTCGGTTTAGATTTGGAAATTACGCATTCAAGTGTCTCTCTCCTTTGATTTCTTCTACCAAGTCAGCCATACCAGAGGTGCCCTGCAGATGCACTACCCGAAAGTTCCAAGTTTTGTGTTCTGCTACTTATCAAAGTCATGCTGTCCTCATCCTCTCTTGCCTGCTTACCTCTGTTTTTCATAAACTATTTTTTGCTCTTGGAATGGGGAATCATAGATGGAGCTGGCCTTTCAGTGCAGGTTCTGTAAATACAGGGTATTTTTTCATTTCTTAAAGGATAATAGTTGACAAAGCAAGGGCATTAATAAGATGCTAAATTATTTGTATTAGGTTTTATCTCAGAATTTCTTAGCAAGATACGCATTTCAAAACCTTGGAAGTTTTGTTGTTGTTGTTGTTGTTGTTGTTTTCCAGATGAAACACTGTCAAAATTCAGGAGTCATAGAACAGATGTGCTAGCAAAGGGCCAACTTTAAATTTCAGAAAATCTGCAGTAGCAGATGACAGTGTCCTGTGAGCGTCCTAGACAATCAAGACTAAAGCAATGAACAGCTTTGCACAAACAATGATAGACTGGGGTGATAGCAAAGATACATGACATTAATGGAAGGACTTCCTAGTCTTATTCAGCCTTGAAATTTTCATGCTTCTACCTGAGAACTATGAAATGATCTTAGGGTCCTTTTCCTGCTTTTAGTGGGCATTCACAAGCCAATATAGAATGCATTACCTTGAGCCATTCTTGAAAGAACATCAAGTTATCCTGGGGGTACTAAAATTCAGCAGCCCTTTCACACTTGCATGTGAATCTGCTCCTAAAAACATGCAGATCAGCATGAAGGAGAGTATGAACATCGGCAGCATTTGAACCACACCTGCCAAATTTATAAACAAAAATTTCTTTGGGGGTTTTCAGAAGTGCTTAACTTGACATAATTCTACTCTCTGAAAGTGCATGGAACTTTACTGTTGGCTAATTGAGAGGAATTAGGTCAGTACTATGTTCCTTTGTTCCCAAAAATTGTAGCTCAGCATCTTTGTTAACCGCTAAGTTAGCTTAGAAAAATCTTACAGCACATACAATCATGTTTATTCTCTAGCTATCACCTCAGCTAGACCTGGCCATAGTATTTTTCTTTCCTTTTCAAGTGCTGCTTTAGTTTCTAGATTTACTTGCTTTTTTTTTTCATACTGTAACTTCATCTAACATTAAAACATTCCTCTGCCTTTGAAAATTAAAATACAAACAATCAGTAAATATATCCACCTCCGTGCTATTAATGCCTTGCACCACAGAACAGATGCTGAAAGTGAAAAATGTAGCCAACTTTTAGGCTGAAGAATAGTGGAATTACTGGGTTCTTTTCGGGTTATGAACTTCAGCCAAACAAGAGTTGGCCTTTTTTCATAAATACACATTGTTCTTGACTTTCCTCTGACTTGGAACACATTTGAGTTGGTAATAATACAGCTGAAATCCACAGAGCTTTGGCAATCTAAGCTGGGGAGAAGAATGGGGCTCCCTATCTTTAGCACTCACATAGCTATACATCTTGGAAGCTCTTACACACTCTTTGCAAGCCCTTTATGTTTGCAGAGCAGGAAATCTGAGTCCTGCAAATGAGTTAAACACTGAAGTCAGATTAATTCTTTTTTGCCTCCATACTCAGGAAACTCCAAACGCCCCACAGAGGAGTTATCCGACCACAACTATGCAGCTTGGGAATCAGCAGCTCAAACTGAGCAAAACTGTGTTCTAAATTCAGTCAGCACAGCTTTACTCACCAGGAAAAACCCAGCACACTCTGAAATGATCAAAAACCGGTGGTTTTAGAAAATATTACTGTGGTAGAAAATGGATGTAGCCCTTCTTTCAGTGACATATCATTTATTGTGTTCTTCTGTAGATCAGCCTGAGGACGATGCTTTTGTAAGGTGAGAAACAAAAAGTTCATTGTATTTAGCATGGTGATTCATGTGACCACCAGCAGGAGGATATGTGCATGCTTTTTGGGGTACCACTTAGTCTGGACTGAGACACAGCTTCAACAAAGCAATGCAATTTGTGTGAAAACCAGCCCGCTTTCAGATTATTTGGTTTGATCTGGAAAGCAGGTGTGCAAACTTCAGTGGCATTTCTTCTGAGTTGATGTGCCTGTATAACAGCTCATCAGCCTGGAAATACACAGGTGCACGCTCTACAAGTAAACACAAATCTACCAGTAATATGCATAGATATTCCCTGTGCACCTATGCATCCCCTCTGAATATCTAAATGCTACTGTATCAGTGAATACTCTGCTTGTTATTTCATTATTAATGACTGTCTCCCATTCAGACAACTTGTCTGAGTGGTTTGGCTGTAATCTAAATAAATTTCGGTTTAGATGCAGTTTTGTTCACTAATGAATGCTAATTTTTGTCACCATAAAAGGAACCTCTATTTTTCCTTTGTATAAAAATATGAAATTAGGCTGTGCTTATGCTATATGCAACATACTGAGTCATAATGGCAGCTCACTGAATCTGTAAGTCCTTTCTCTTTACATATTTGTGGTCAGAAAGGGAGATAATGATGACATGAACAGTTGAACTATATTTGTAGTCATGATAAATTCGCTTTGATGTGATCAAAATAAATGTAAGAGATACAAGAGTGTAAAACTGGCCATATCAGACCACAATAAAGTTCCTTCTGATATCAGATTGTCTTTCTGATAATACACTATAGCACGTGCCAACAGAGGAGTACAAGAACCAGACAAGCATCTGAGGATACTTCCCCAGAGCAGTCTCTTAGCCTCTAGCAATTTGCAATTTGGGATTTCTTGAGCTTGTATTGAATAGTCATTTGTAGAACTGCCTCCCCATCCCCAAATAAACAATTTATGCTGCCTGTTTTGCATTTAAAATTTTGGCAGCAAAACATCCAGCCGTAAGAAATGCTTCAGTTTAACTTCATGTTCTTCAAAGATCCATCTCCTTTGCTTGCTCTAGACCTGCAATGTTGATTTCATTGATTGCTTGCTAATTCTTGTATCAGAAGAGACAGAAGGCTCTTGTTCCCTATGAATCTTTTTCATGGCACTTAAGATTTTATAAAATGCAATCATTACTTCCTGTAATCCCTGTTCTGTTTCCAGTTTCAAGAAGGATGTGCCAGGATGTGCGTGCGTCAATAAGGATGTGGTTCTTAGAAGCAAGGAGCAGTTGCTAAGTAATGAACGTGAAGCACGTTAAAGTGGCTTTGTAATATGAGAGCAGAGCTGACAGGAAGCTTAGAGGGTCATTTTATATCAATATGCTGGACATGAGGCGAGTGGTGCTAATGTTGTGTAGTGCTGCAGCCTGGGAAATGGGAAAATGGACGCAGAGAGGAAGGGTACGTTTGGCTGGTATCAGGTACTTTGTAAGGCTGTCCTCGTTTTGCACAAGGATAAATGCACATATTTGATTAAACCTAGGAAGAGCAATTTTTTTAAATAAGAACTGTCAGCTTTAGAAAAATGTACCCCAGAAATAATTGAAGTGTTAAAAAAAAGTAACAGAGCTATTCCTTTAAAGCAGCAAGTGAAGTACAACCCCAAGTACCAGGACATGTGTTCAGTGTGTCAAAAGGAAATATACCCAACTCCCCCATCTGTATATAAAAAAGACATGACAAATGTCTGCCTTGGAGTTTGGGATTGTTTGGTCACAGCTTTCCTTAAATATTAGATCAAATTAATGTCTGTCATATTGTTGAGAAATACCTGAAACTGATGCCACTAATGGATCAATATCTCCCCAATTCAGTGAGCAGGCTTGAGGAGTTTATTTTTACCAGGGTCTACTGAAGCACCTCTGTGCATTTGGTCTTGTGCCCACTGCTTGGGCATGATGGGACCAGCAATGCTGCAGCACACGCCTTCGAATCCAAACCAAGGAAAGGACTGCAGCAGATGTTATGCTGTGCAATGAATCCTTATTTAGGAGCGATTTATATTCATATTCTGCTTTCTCTAGAGCTTATGGAAGAAAACGACCCTTTTATTAGTTGTAGTTCAAAATGGTGGACACGTAGAAGAACCTAGGGGCTCTAAACTGCCAGTTGCTCCACTGTGTAGGCAGTTGGAGTCTTTCTGTGATTCCCAGAGGTATGTACTGAGTACCTCTGGGAGGTTTACACCGACCAAAGACACCCCTTACACTGCATTAATGGAGGTGCAATGGTTATTTCCTCTACTGGGCCTCACAACTTTGCACTCTCAAAAACCACAGAGAACACTGAAAACTTTGAGGAAAGCAGCTGTAGAGGCATTTTTGCAGTTGGAAAAATTAGACCTCCTCTGTGTGAACACACGGTTAGAGTATGGATGTGGTATTTGGAAGGAGGTATATTTTTCCCTTGTTAAAATGGATGCAGCTTTGTTTATCTGGGTGCCAGTAAATAACAAAGTAGGGTGTGTTCAATTATTACCACTTGTCAGTCATCTTGTATCCTGATATTCTTACCATGATTCAAAAAGGAAAAAAGGTAGTGAAAAAGATGTTAGTTTCTAGTCAAAAACTTTGGAGTTGTGATAATTAAGGCTTGGTGCTGGAAAGCTTGGCTTTGAATTCCTCAGAACAAGTGAACATACCTTTCTAGTAGCTGAGACTGAAGTCTGTGTCTCAGACGTCACTTCTTCATGCAACTGAATCATTTTTGGTCTTTAAATTCAGTTGGTAGACAGGTAAAGAAAGAGAAGATGCCTTGAAGGAAGGCTTCCCCATCTTCAGAGGTATCTTTGGCACTTTACTACCCACTCAGTTGACAGATGATGTTGTTCCAGTGCAGTATCACAGTTCTGTCTCTCTGTGTATGAACACAGGGGGTTTTACTCTGTGCAAGCCTAGTTGATAAGTATTTAAGAAACTATATTTATATCAATGTATGCCCACATTAATAGATGATAATTTAGAAATATTCTTGAGAAAATTTTATAGTATAATGAGATTCTCATGAGTAACGAAAAGTATTACAGTGGTATTTTCATATGTGCTGTTAGAGTACGACTGTTTGCTAGTAATACCTCTAAGCCCCAAGAATGAAATAGTATGTGTTTTTTTAGGAATGTGCTGTAGGAATAGGAAGGAAAGTAGAGTAAATTAAGTCTTGGTCATAATCACCCCATATTTTTCCATCTGTCAGCAAAACCTGGCAAAAAAACTCCAAAACAACAACAAAATTGTAAACTTTGAGATGAAACTAAGTGATTTACTGTCCGCTTCAGCTGTGCCTATGGCTCGCAGTAGAGCTACACAGCCTCAGGGTTTCCCAGATATTTCCATAACTTATTTGTCCATTTTGCATAAAAGGTTATGATCCTATCATTTATCTAAACATTTTCCTAGTCACCTACTCCAATTATAGCTTGTTATGGAAAGCCAGGACTATCATTTATATGTCTGTGTTGCTTTATTATGGGGATGCAGCATAAAGCAGCATGTGGAGTCAGCGAAGTGAGGGTTTTTCCAGTGTCTTAGCTTCCAAAAAATCTTCCCCCTTGCTTAAAAACTGTTCTTCAGTGAAAGGTCACCACTCCTAATAGCATGACCTAATTCACTTCAGCCTGCCTTCCCGCTGCACGGCACATTGCACATGGAAAAATCGTGGGTTTGGTCAAGGAGCCAGAACTGATCTAAAGCCGGTTCAAGTCTGGCTGTAATGGCTTCTCAGTGGTCTCTCTGCCTCGCTCTCTCTCCTGGGGCTGCTGAGCCTAGAGAAATGGAAATGCTTCCCTTTCAGAATAAAATCTAATTAGCTGAAATGCATAATGACTCTCTTTTGTATGATCAGTTTCTGAGTCTGCTTGAATTCAGGTTTTCTGTGTTAAAAAGGAGTGTTGGATGCAGACTGCTTTGCCTTGCTTGAAATTCAAAGGTATAGTTTCATCTTGCATGATTACATTGTTACATGCTATTTATTTATAAGTAATTTCCAGATTGGCTTACAGGGGTACCTTGAAGAGGCTCAACATTTTATGTCAGTGAGTGGTTAGATTAGTTACAGGGGCGCTCTCTGCACTCCTCTAAGTGACTATTGTGCTGGCTGTCTTTGATCTCAGGACACGTGGGAAGCCTAGTGCAGACTTGTCTAAAGGACATGGACTGAAAACGTAGCAACTTAGGCACTTTCCTCCTGGGATCATCATCCAGTACTTTATCCTTTATACTGGATTTTCCTAAAGGTTTCTCCATTTCTTTGTTGAGAGGCCCTTTGGATGTGTAGCAGCTGAGACATGAAACACTCTATACTGTGATGGAAACCTCTCACAAAACACAGCACTCTCAAGTCACCTGGTCTTAATGGTCCATAGATCAGATCAGGCATTGAATAATAGCTGTAAATACTGTTTATTGCCTGTTTGCTGGTATTTCTGTGTTGGTCTTTAACTTAATATTTTAGAAGCTTTTAATAGTGGCATTTGACTTCACAAATGTTTTTCCTTCTGTAATGTCCCCTTTGTTCCCATGTAAGTGGAATCCTTTCACTTTAGTCTTTTCCACTCTACTCAATCCACACAAAGCATTGGGAAAGCAGAATGATGCCACATTTGCATCCTTTATTTTGCTATTGTGAATATAACACATTCTTTTTAAGGGTGTTCCTACACACTTATCACAATCCTGTTGCAGTTTTGGGTCTGATCTGGGTGGATGTTGCAATAAGCAGACAAAGTCTCTCTTCTAGGATATTCACTGTTCCTCTTGTGATATTCCACTGACTGATCGTGTTTTTCTCTACCTTTTCTATTTACAATCCATCTTTCTTAAATCTGGTTGAGTGGAGCTGCATGCTATTTTTCAGAGAATCTGCAGCACTGTAATATCTGTATTTTGCTGCCTTTTAATCACTTGTGATGAACACTGTAGAGTTTGCATTAGCAATCCTTATTTTTAGCAGGTGTATAAATTATATTATTCTGCATTGTCTATTATTAAATTTCATTTACTCAATTAAATCTCTGAATGTCTTACCGGGTCTAGAGTCAAATGCAGATGTTATATTTCATAAGTGCAAGTTTTAAAATTATTCCAAAAATGTTTGCAAACGTTCAGAACTAAATACCTGTTCTTCAGCTTGTCTTTAGTAAGTACATCATCTGGTTGGCTGTTTAACACCATAAATGTGACACCTCAAGTAACTTGAGTTGTGCTAGGAGAGACTTAGTGTCCTGGAGCTTAATTACTAGCCGTGTATAATTCCAAAAATATAGTAAGCTAGATAGGAGATACAGGAAGTTATATTGATGTGTTTCTAAACTTTAAATGCTTTCTGAAATGCTGCATTTCCAAAAGAAAAGTGGATGTGAGAAAATAGCAGTAGGGGATAGATGGGTTTCTAACATATTAAATCTTGGAATTTTTTGCCTTATGGGAACATTTGCTCCAATTATGATAAAATCTCAAATTTTAACAAATGAGGATTAGGTTCCATTAAGTTGGCAGGGTTTTATTACCTTTAAAATTACTTTTCTTTTTTTTTTTTTTTGAAAAAAAGGTAAGCCACCACAAACTTTCTATTATCTGTGGAGATACTTCACTGCTAAAAGGTTCAACATTAAGATAGAATGGTGAGAAATATACGCCTAAGTTACAGAGCTATAAGAAGCAAATGAGAATTTTACTAGTTCTCCTTTCACGTTTTTGCCTGTTTGTGTTGTGGTCTTTTTTTTGTCAGAATTACTGTTCACATAAATATTATGTAGAGGAAAACCTTGAGATACGTGAAATGTTTGCTTAGAGAATGATCTACTCTGTTCAAATTGGTGCTCTTGAGAGATGCACTCATGAGATACATGTCTCTAATATTTGTATTAGACAACTGTGAAATTTCACTATCCCAATATAAATATCCAGATGACAGATACATGGGCAAATATTTTTCAGGGAATCAAGTTTGTTTTTTTTAAGGCAGAACTTGATTTTTGTGGATTTTTGTGTCAAACCTGGAGGTTTGGATGACTCAGATGACCCTCAGCCTTCTTGTACTGCCACTTCTAATCATGTTTAAAACAGGGATTGTTCCAAGTCACATATAGCAGTCATTTGTGGTTCTGAAGTTAGTTGGTTTAAAATAGAGACCTCTATTAACCAAACTTAACACATATATTCAGCTGGTAATAATGAGTATAAAGTCTTTTTTAGAAAGGTTTTCTGGATTATTTCAAAATTTTGACAGTCTGGGTCCCTAGATAATATTCCACCTATGTGAAATATTTTGCTGTTTCACCTCTGCTTATTATTTTTTCTTGCAGCAGAAATGGAATATACTGAAGGGTTTTGTTCAACAAATATTCTCTGTTGATATTTTAATTTTAATTCCATTCACATTTTTTCTTAGTTTTGTTTTAGAAAAAGTAATTCAAGGTAGTATATGTATTTGGCAAAAAAAACCCCCTCAAATATTTGATATTGTTCTTGATCATCAATAACGTAAATGCCCTTCCTTAACATATTAGTAAGAACAAAAATACCAGACACTCTTTTCTTTGAAAACAAGCAACAAACTTTGGTTTTCACTTTTACTGATGTGGTGCAAGATTTTATTCTGGAAGAATTTAGGAATGGGGGTCAGGCCTGCCTTAAAACTCAAAGCTCCGATAGAGGAAAATATCCATATTAAATGATTCCACAAAACTCTTGTGTCTCTCAGTGTGGGCCCTCCATGCCTGCTGTGGATAGTTTGAAGCCTGGAGGCAAAGCTGAGATAACAGGATTTTTCCCAGAGGTCAGCTTGGCCCATCAAGCTGAAACCAAAATTTAAGCATCTGGCCTTCTGGGCAACTCCCTTTATCAGCCACAGTGAGTGGTTTACATTTTGACCTGCTGAATCCATGAACCATCTCCTCCCTCAAAAATCTGAAGAGCTGAAAGGAGGTGCAACTGAATCATGTTGGGGCTTAAATCATAGGTGAGGTTCCAGCAGTTTCTCCAAAAACTCCTTCAAAAAGAGGGCCACAACTGATTTGTATAAGCAGTGTACATTAAGGCAAATATTTTAGCTGTTTTAAGACAGATTAGAATTATCAAGACCAGTCCTAGCAAAGTAAAAAGGCACAAGTAATGTGCTTGCTTAAAATTAGAAGTCAATAGCTTCTCACATGATGCAGAATGTAAGAAGGAAGCCTTTGTACCTGGAGCTTTCCATCCAGTGCCCTGTTTTACCATTACAGTTTGCCCTGTTATACCAGTTTGCTATGCCCTGTGTTTGTTAAATGAAACTGTAGCATCAGAAGTGTTACTAACTTCTGCTGTTCACTGTCTCTGTAAAGATTTTATTTCTAGATGCCGAATGCCAGATTGGATCAAGGTCCAACTGTGTAAAACACAAGACTCTGACACATAAATTACATCATAGTAATACATTACTGATTTATCCCTCCTTTACTGAAGGATAAACTGACCTGAAATTGTTACATGTTTTTTTCAGAGAAAAATATTCATGTGTTTGGATTTTGAAAAGTGACTGATGCTTAATAACCTGTTTCTGGACCAAAGTCCTGCAATATGCAGAGGTCTGTGACGAGTAGGTCATGAACCTGGCTGAATACCGTGAATTAGTAAATAAGTAATTTATTAAATATGTGGTTTCAATTAAAGGTAATGCACTTATTTAACAAACGTGAGCTTTTTATTTATTGCTTTCTTCCAATTCCATTCAATGCTCATTACCTGAGCACCAGCACTGTGCATAGCTCTGTAGATGTTAGAAATTGAAATCCAGTGTTTGAAGTGAATAAAATACTTGCTGTAGGAGAAACTATCAGGATGCCTTGGGCAGGAGTCGATTTCAGGCATTATCTCTGGTTTGTGCTGGCGTGCATGTGCACGCCCGCCTGCCTCAGGTGTGCATTCAGGGAGAGAGTGATGAAAAGGTCAGATGCGGGCTATGGATATGATCTCTGTTCATCTTGCTGTGCTGATGAAGTTTTGTTGATTGAATGTAAATATGCCTTAACTCTTCCACAGCATGTGCATCAAAGAGAACATTATTAGAGCGAAGACAGGCATTTGTTGGTACAATGAAAGCAATACTGTCTGTGCAGTACTGCTTAGAGGTGGCGTACAGTGGCATCCAGATGTATTTGCATCTAAATGAGATGAGCGTTTCTTTTCATTCCGCTTTGATTTACCTTGATCGCTACAGGTTTTTATTCCTTCTGGGATTTGGGGAACCGTATTCCCATTATGCACTCATCTTCCCTTCACATACTGTCTGCCACCTTCAGTCAGTGCCGCCAGATAAGTATATATAATAAAGATCTTTTACATCAGATCTGGTTACCGTGCTGTCAGGCCAGTTACTGGAGTCTGGGACTCAGGAGGAGCAATGAGTGATGAGTACAGCATTTATTTAAGTACTGCTGCCGTTTTTTTTTTTTCTTTTCTTCCTTGTTTTTATGTTAAGTATTGACTGTATCTGAACCTGCTTCAGCATTAAAAAATGTTTCTAAGAATAATTGGATGATAATGCGTAGTTCCAGATTTTTTGTTTTAAAATCATTGATTTTCCTTTTTTTTATTTTTGCCTCTGAAGAGCCTCAGTAGTCCATTAATCAGCATCCTGAAGATATGTGTCAGACTCCCTCACTCAGTGTGTTTGTAGATTGCTCTTGGATGTCTCAGATATGTCAAGATGCTCTATTTTTTCTATGTGTCACTTAGTGTAGGTTAGCTTAGCAAAAGCATTTCTTGGCCCAGCTCTTCTCTTGGTTGCACCAAGTTGCATTTTAAATCAAAGTCATAGTAAATCAGTTTAAATCTCGGTATATTGCTGATTTGTGTTACACAGTAGCCAGAGCTATGGCACTTAAGGATAATAATGTAGAAAAACACTTCAGAAGAAAAATTTGTAAATCAACGTACATGGGTGACCCTCTTGTTTTGCACATTATAAACTTTTGCATTGAATTAATGCAAGATTTCAAATCCTCCTTTGCATGACATAATCATTCACTGAAGTTTTCTGTGTTCTGCAAACTCTAAAAAGATTTCAGCATTGGAAAAGGGGAAACTATCATTTGTTGGTCATTGTTGTTTGGATAGCAGTACCTTCCAAGGAGCACTGGACACTTACCAAAGGCAGAGAAAGACCCATTCCATGGTCCAAGGACCGTGTGATTTAAAAAGGCAAAGACAATTACACAATTACGCAAAGACAATTACACAAGGTAGTGACAGAGTAGTGTGTGTTCTCTTCTAATGAGAGAATTATCCCCTCATTAACAGGACTTATCCTCACTGTCTTCACTTTTTCTGTCTCTTTTCCCATTTCAGTGAGGGATTTCTGCTTTCTTACCTATTTACCCATATTTTGTATGTTCATGTCCTATGATAAGTGCATTTCCCTTCAGTGGAGCATCTCCAATATTTCCCTTTTCATTCCCTCTCCAAGTCATTGGGGCAATCCTGTCATTCTGACATACTTAATGGGATTTGTCAAGTCCTTGGTGTAACCATGTTTTATTTCCATGAGTAATGAGATGCTGTGATAGGGCATCTTGTCCTGCCCTAAACGAGACATGCCAAGCCAAACATGAAATGGAATGCCAAACGTTATGTCCTATATGTTTGTCAAGTGTGTGATCTATTTTTTAGAGACCCAACTCAGTACACTGAAATATTTTACTACTTGTGAACTTTAGCTTCTGTTAATATGATTGAAGCAAGTGGAAATGGAAATTGTCAGGGCAATTTAACAAAGCGAGTCTGTAAAACTCATTACATCCCAGGTAGTAAAATCACTTTAGAAGGCACATTCTTCAAACTTGAGCTTTATTCAGTAAACTGCATTGGTGCCTGACCTTTTAAGAGCTTTCCCTTGCTTTTGAGGGAGGAGGGGGAAAGGCCCTGTTGTTCAGAGCCACCTATCTTAAATTACAAACAGCAGCCAGACTTGACTCTGTGCTTTAGATCACACAGGATGACAAAGTGTGCAACTGCTCCAAACAGACAGTTAAATGGCCAGCTATTTAGATGAGTTTGATGTGTATTTCATGTAATTGTATACTCCATAAAGCAGTAAAAAACCAATGTTGTGTGCTGGCTGTATTTTAGCACAAAGTAAATCAAAGTACCAATCTCATGTTTGTAATTTAACCTAATCTTATCAAGACCTGATGCTTTAAAGAAGCTTTAGATTGTTGCTAGGTAGTGGATATTTGAGAGTTAAAGATGCTTTGGAGAAAATAATTCCTGTTAGGTCTATATCTAATTTGCATAGCAAGATAAACTAGCTTGTTGAGAACTCTCTAATACCATGGCTGGGTTTCTCCTGCACTGCAGTGTAAACATCCTCCTAAGTATGCCTCTCTCTGCACTGTCTCCATGCATTTCTCCAAATAGATGACAGGCTTTTCCTGCCAAAGTTATGAATGAGCTGTCAATCCACCCTAGACAACAAATTTAGGCTCTGTTTTTTTCTATTTAAAAAAATTGCTTTATTTTTCCAATCATGCGCCACAAATTTTGATTAGCGGCATACGTGGAAAGCAAATGTGTCATGGGCTGCGTGTCCACCAGTTCATTATTTTCATTTTCCAGCATCTAAACAATTACGAGCTGTAGAGATTGCATTTTGTTGGAGCTATCCTTTGCCAGGCTCATGAGCACAAGTCAGGTTGCTCATTAGTGAGCCCACACAGAGTTTAGTCCAGTAACCTTTGAAGTAAATGGAAAGCCTCCCACATATTTACTGAATATCAGATAGACATTTAGTGCACATTGTGGCATTAAAAGACTTAGGCAAAAGCCTCATTATGTAATTAGACAATCTCTGTAGTTTGTGAAGTTATGAGGACTGTGTTAGACCTGATTGTGGAAAACTTTGAAAAGAGAAAGTGTTGTTATCCATCTTTGCAATTTTCATCGTTTCACTTTTTTATTTTTTTTTTTCCCCCTCTGGTGCTATGCATTTTTTGTCCCTCCTAGATCTGTTACCATCTTATCTAGAGGTTTCCTGAACATCTTTAAAGATAGTTGGTGAATGACATAAGTGAAAATAGAAGATGGATTAGAATAGATTGAGAGTGAGGAATAGAAACTTTTAAAAGGGATGCTTTTGCAATAAGAACTGCTATTAAAAAAAAAAAAGAAAAATATGTTTCTTTTTGATTTTCTATGGGCAGAAGGAGTTGCAAATGCATGAATGGTCCTGAGTCCTACATGCAGTGAGAATAGTCAGGACCATAGGTGACAGATGAAAAGCTATGTAAATTCATAGCACTCCTGGTAACAGTTCTCCTTGTGTATGTATCTACAAAAAGTTCGCCAGCATAAAGAAATGATGGAAGATTATTATACATATAGGTAATGGAACTCTGTAGTATCTTTGTTTTTACCACACAGAAATACTGGTCTTTGTGTATAAATTGTTTTACATCAAGGGGAACTTAGTGCTAAGCCAGACGTAAAGCCTGGGATGATGCCTCTTTAAAAATTAGGCCTTTTTTAATGCAGAAATTAAATGTCCCTTGCTTTCCAACAGGTGAAATTCATTCCATTATTCTTGTACATTGGTAGCATTTCTTCTTCCCTGTTTAAATTCCCTTTTCCAGTGTGTGCCACTGCCTTGGGCTGAAAGCATCAAAAGGGGAGCAATTACAGAAAAACTGTTAATGTTTCAGGAGGTATCAGAATGTAAATTATCCACCATCCTGAGGAACAGGAATGCAGGTGAACCTTTGATTGCTGATATATGTCTAACACTTCAATTTTCATGAATTTTCTTTCATAAATACTATTCTTTGCAGAAAACACAAATAGGGATAGTTGGGACCATGCTCTGTTCTACTAATCAAGCTGCAAACTGTGTGCTGTAATGGCACTGACATAATACCTTTTTTTAATGCCTAGTTACTATACCCAACACTAAAAAAAAAAACCATACTTTAAATACAACACAGTGTGTTTACTATCCATAGCTGGGTAATCTAAAGCTGTTGTTGAGGTAGGAAGCAGTTTTGATGGTTTGCATTTCTGGAAGGAAGGTTGACATTCATCGAAGGCATTTAATTTGATGGTGAAAGAAGGTGTTTGTTTAAATAGTCAGCTTGTCTTCATTTCTTAGAGTTGTTTATTTTACATAAAGCAGAATTTTCCAAAACTCTTCCTCTTGAAACCACTACAAACTACCTGTGGTTTCTGCACTCCACTCTGGGCCCCATAGAAATCATCATGAATTACCTTGCCTTTGTGAAACATTTTTAGCAATCAGTATTTTCCTTTTATTTCTGAAATTTCAGATTTTAAGGGAAATTATATTTAAAATATAACAGGTAATGCAGCAATCACTCCCTCCCTGAATGCTTTTCTACTTGAAATGCAGGTCAAATGTTGATGGAAAAAAAAAAAAGAAGAAAATATTGGATTTTGCAAACAGCATTGTGATTGACTAATAAACCTCATTTTCTATTTATGTATCTTGTCACTGTTTTCTCAGCTTTTGCAATGCTATGGTTACATTTCAATTTTTAGCCTTTTTCTCTCCATTTGCATTATTTTACATGTGCTCCCTTTAGTGTCATCATCTTTTTAAGTGCTTTATTGTTGGTAGCAACTAAATTACAAGTCATTTACATTAACACATCTGCACAGCCTTAGCAGGAAAAGCCTCTTTTACCAAATTTTATGACATACTGCAACCTGTCCTTAATTCAGAAAAAATATTTTAAAATACAGTGCAATGATAGAATTGTAATTGACCACATTAGTTTTTGTTCAGAAGATGAGCTTAACTGTGTTTAAAATGAGATATATTAACTGCTCAGCCAGTTTTTCTGTCTGTAGCTCAGCTCTCATTTAACCTCAGCTCTCTGATTTTCATTTTGCTCATAACATGGGTAGAATGAGTTCCTGGGGAAGTCTCTACAGAATTACCCTATGAACACAGGCTCCTTGCTGAGGAGAAGAACTGACACTGCCCTTGGAGCACAGGGCTGTTTGCAGTGAGCTTAGTCAGAGGTTTCCAATCAACCATCTTAGCTTCAGTTGCAGTTTTGATTGGTGACTTCTACATCCCTGTGTGTAAACAAGAGATGGTTACAGCCTTGCACATGTGTTTAGGTTGACTGTGGTTCCTCTACAACTTGTGTGGGGGAAAATGTGTTGGTCTGTATTTAGTTTAACTATGTGGAGTAAAAGGAAAAGATACATTTTTACAAAGATGGTGGGAAAATCACATTTACCAAGGGCTTTTAGTACCCAACATAAAGTGGCGTTAATCATAATTATTGGAACATTTTCCCAGGAATATGGTAGCAATATTTGAAGCCATAAGATTCAGACCTGTTAGTCTTCTTAAAAAGTGTTTGTATTGGAAAACAGATGCAGCTGTTTGGTATATACACCATTTTCCTGGTAATCTGAATCTATCAGTAGCAAAATGAAATTATGCATAAATGTATTATTGAAATGATGAGTAATCACAAGGAGAACACCTACAGTGACTCATTGTTTGTCATAATTTCCCCAAAAAGACAGATGTAGGCAGTAAGCATGATCCCCTGTTAAACCAATTGGGTATATTAAGAAATCACTTGTATTTTTGTTAGTCACTGCAATTATTTATTTTGTCCTAGTCATTATCCTTCCCAGTCATAGGATAATTCCAGGATACAATTAATTTCCAACAATTCTCACCAAATGTAGTTGGATTTGCAGGCTATCAGTTCTTTTCCAGATGTGCAGAGTGAAAATATCTATACTCTATATGTATGTATATATGGGAGGCTGGAGCTGTATTAGATAGCAAATGTTATTGAGCATGTTATGTAATCTTTTGAATATAAATATGTTTTCTGCACCGCAATTCCTGTTTCGAATAACTCTTTCTTTTCTTCAGTATTGCCCATATTTTTTCCTGCAATTAAGCAAAAAGACAAGCAGTAGGAAAGGCACGTTAAGAAAATATATCTAGGTGCATTTTTGTAGGCCTCTGTCTATTTTTTATACACTGAGATATAAATTATTTATTTAAATTATAAGCTACACAAAAATGAAGAATTCAACACAGAGAAAGGACATTTAGGAGTCCTCATAACAAACACAGTGACACCTAGAAACAATACTAACGCTTTCTAGGGACTTGGAGAAAAGAAAAGGTATTTTAACTCGTAGTAGCAAGCCGTGATCCTTTTCTCACTTCTTAGAAAAAATTGCCAAATTTTTCAAAAAATATTACCAGTGGCAGAAATTATGTAAAAAGTTATGTTTGCTTGATTTTACAATAAATTGATCCAATAACTGTTTCTAAAGTAGCAGTATTTTGAAAAAACATCGGATCAGTATTAAGGCATCCTAACTGGCTACATGGTCTGTCTGCACTGTGGTTGGTACTTTCTGATGGAGGTTTCCCTGTCTAAAACATTGCTGTGTAAGGGTTTGAGTAAGCTAGAGGAGTTTCTGCTGGTAGGGTATACTGCATAAAAACAGACACTGTGCAAAGCAGGCCTTACAGTAGCGCTGGCTTAAAATATTCAGCATGTAGTATTCAGGGGGAAATTTCCAGTCTGGTAACTGTGTCATATTTTCTCTCAAAACACTATTTGTTTTCTATAGACAAAGAACAGCTTTTGTATAGGTAGTTGAAAGTACAAAGAGGTCTCTTGGCAAATCATTAATCTTGCTTATAATTGCTAGTCAGCACTGTAGCTCTTTTCCATAAATTAGAAGAGGAAGGTTAGCTGAACATCTTGTGTTTCCTGAGGCAGGGAGCAAGAAGAGCTGATTGTCAGGGGCAAGGACTCCATTTGGAACTCGTATTAATCTGTAATATCGTTCGGTAGGGGAGAAGGGAGGGAAAAGAAGAATTAACTCAGTTTGCATCATTAGAAATGTGGAAGATAGACTTAATTCATCCTTGGCTTCCATTGTTTAGGTGGCTTTCCTTTTGCTCATGAGTAAATGACATAAGTACCCATGTTTCCCTCATGTTTTGCCCTCGCTGTGAGTGTGTTCACACACGTGTATCAGTTGAAAAGTCAGTGGCCCTGCTCCCACAGCCCAGAGCTGACATTCGCACTGGGGTCTGGCAGGACAAAGACCAGGCATAGCAATGGTTTAGCCATAGCCAGAGGACATCTTCTATAAACATCTCCACTGAAAAAGGTGGCTGAACTGCTCTTCCTCCTTCATGATGTTCATCTAATTATTATTTCTCAGGGGCATGGTTGCATCACCAATGTGCAGTTTATGGTATGGGGTGAAAGCTGAGGGAGCTTCTAAGAGAGGATTTTTATCATTCCTCCCTATGTCTGCTACTTTATTCATTCAGGGGGAGTGTCTGAGTTTTCCCAGTGTGACAGTCTAGACAGGGAAGGCGTAGGCTCTCAGCCTCCTTGCGCTGTGTTCTGAGGGGCAGGCTGCTTGCTCATGGGTTCAGAGCAGGTACAGAGAGGCTGCTGGGGTCCCCACTGCCCTACAAAGATCATGTAGGTGGAGGGCTGGGCTTTCCGTGTCCCTCTGTCCTCCCTTGTTCACTTTGGTCATTTCCTCCTAACTTTTCACAACAGAAAGCTCTTAATTAGCCTTTTCTTAGTTGGACTCTGAGTTCAACTTAGCTGCTCATGAAGAGCTTTTTAGGTAAGTCAAGTGTGGGGTGTTCTGCTGTTCTGTGTTGTAACACAACTTGTCAGCTCAGGGATTTCACACACATACTTTTCTTTGGATGTGTATCAGGACTGTTACTCTTATAAAATACTTTAAATGTATTTTTAAAAATACCTGCACAAGGCAAAATGCTTGTCTGGGGGAGCTTGCACAGTGCTGGTGCTTGTGGATTAAATATGTACAGCATGCAGCTTCCTGCACTAGCAGCTTTTAGTACTGAACCATTCAGCCTCCTCTGATAAAGGCTGGCTTATTGCCCATATTCCTTTTAAGTTTCTGGATGCAGCATAATGATATTGAGGATGTGACCAAGAAAGCATGCAGCTCCAAACAATCATGCTGGTGCTTTGCATGCCAGGCAATATGGTGCTTTTGACATAGGTTCTCTCCCTTTCCCAAAATTTATCTGCCTTGTTTAGACTGAAACCTATTCTGGGAGTTTCCTTATGTTTTATTTTAAACTGTCTGTCAAATCCCAATGCTAAACTACCATAATAGAAGAAAATAACATCAATTCCTCTCAAAAAATAATGGACGTTACGCTCAAAGTTGCGCGTGCAAATTTACAGTATTACTCAGACTTTTTAATACATTATACAGAATTCCTCTTTAGCAAAAAAAGACAAAAAGTACTGCTGCCTTCTGGGCAGTAGTACTGTGACATTCCTGTACAGTAGATTTTCCCTACCTCCCAACTCTGTTTAAATCCCTGTACAAAGACACATGCCCCATGGGGACTGCAAAACAGTATCACAAAATGCCTAAAAGCATGGGAGGTCACATTTTGTATAGGAGCAGAAACGCTAATCATCTTGTCCCCTTGATAACCTCTCAAGGGCCACTAAAATGGCAAAGCTCTATCTCTAGTTTGAAAACTGCTGCTCTCCAGGCAAGGGATTAACTCAAGCTTCCTGGTACACAAAGTAAAGGTACTATTCATATTGAGTTCTTAGGCAAAATAAAAATCTGGTTGCATGAAGGTAAGTGTAAAGACAGTGTTTGTTGGCAGAGAAGTTAAATCTCTGCCAACAAACAGTTAGTAAATGAGATAACTAGAAACACAAAATGCAGAAAAAAATGAACATGGAATGGAGAAGTCAGAGCTTGAAGAACAGTATTTGCATACTGCTCAGATCACTGGTGTTTTTCCTGTTCATGTAAATTCTCTTTCCTGTTTTATACTGTTTATTTCTTTGGTTAGTTTTCCATTTAAATTTCAATTTGAAGTATGTGAAGGAGGACCAGATGGTTATACAGTCGGGATCAGTGGCAGAGAGGTAGCAAATGATTTTATAATATGAACAAACCAGGTTCTAGCTGTTTGATCTCAGCAATTTCTTCCTGGGTTGGAAAGCCATCTATTAAACTTCTGTTTCCCACATGGGCACTCAGAGGCTGAGATCTAGTCACCTCTAAACCATCTCTTTGATGAGTTAAATAAATTGATCATCTTGTATCTCACACTGTGAAGTAAATGCTTTGATCCTTTCATCATTCTTCTTGCTTTTCCCCAGCAACTGCTCTAGCTTTTCCAAGTCCTTACTGTGAAAGTGAGAACTTGGACCTCACAGTTCCTGGACTGCAAGCACTAGAGCCAAGGTGTTGTACTTACTCATCCTATATCCATCCTCCTTTCATCACATCATAGCCTCTTGAAGCAGTGTTACTCTAAGAATTCATGTTCATCTTCTCATTTAGCATGACCTCAAGACTTCATCAGAGGTGCAGCTCAGGGCTGAGCTCACCACCCAGAAAAATGCTATTCCTTTTTCCGAGATGAAAGCCTGTATGCTTTTAAACAGCGCATTGTTTGGTTATGCTGATGCATGAGAGGGCACACTGATGTCGAATTTTGAATCAGTGTGATCTGGAGCTCTAGTGAGAATAAATAGTTTTGCTGTTTTCATTGAAAATAGCATGATTGTAAGATGAATGATTGTATATCTGGAAAAAAGAAAAAGAAAAATACTTCAAGATGCAGGTGAAATAGGAAAAGGATCATCAATAGGATTGGTTTGGTGTTGTGTGGGTTTTTTTTAAACCGATCCAGTGATTCTATGAGCCTAATTTGACATCTTAGTTTCAAAAGTAAGAATTTAGGCATTATTTAAGATGGTTGTTTTGCATTCCCATGTTTATATAAAAGATCTCATGTAACTGAGTATAGAGAGGGGGGAAGAAAATCCTTTGATCCTTCAGCAAAATGTTTTTATGTAAGTAGCCTTCTCATGGTGAGCTCTGGAAATCTGGACAGATCATTGTCCATCTGTTTTTACAACTTTCTGTGATCACCGTCCAGCAAATGCTGTTTAATCTACAGAGAATAAACACTTCCAGAGTTGACAATGTGCTTCCCAGGTGCTGAGGGGGAGGGTCATGCAGCCAGGCCATTTGCTAAAATGTAGGATAACAGTCATCCAGAGAAAACAAATATGCATGGAGAGTTTAGGGAAGAATCCCATCTCTTTAATTTTCCTTTTCTTTTAGAAACCAGAGACTCTTTTGGAAAGAAATATAAAGGTATGGTAACTTGTCTTGTGCTGGACGCTTTAGTGCACAAGAAGGAAGACACGCCAAGATCTTTACAATCAGTAGCTCTTTGTTAAAGATTAAAGGAGTGCGAAGGAAACGTATAATGTCTGTGCAGAAGGCTAATGAAACAAATTCCCATAACTGTATTTCCACTTGGACCCACTGTTGATGGCTGGAAGAGGGATTGGAGGCCCAGAGCTGCAGCATGGAAACGAGCCGCTGTGTCTGGATCATATCATGGCAAAGAGGTTTAGTAGCTCCGAGGCGCTGCCCTCATCCATGCTGGAGTTTAACATCCCTTCCAAAATATTGTGCAGCAGACAGACAACCAGTCTCATTGCTCTTCATCCCAAGGACTGTGCCTGTCCAGGCCATGTTCAGATCAGGAGTTGTGTGCTGTTTTTCTCACTCCAAAAGAAGGTTGCAGGGCTTAGGCTCCCTGGCACAGGATACAAGTATTGTACATATGTTTTCATGTTATGGTAACAAAAAGACAGACACCACTGTCACTGGTGCTGCTCTAACTAAAGCACTGCTAGCTTCTTTTTATCTTGATCTCAGCTTCGTGTGCCTTTGTGAATGATTGTATTTCTAGTCAGAGGATATTTCTTCATGGAAATCCAAAGGGCAGTACAGAACCGACACACCAAACTTCCTGTGCTATAAAACCTGGCTTCAAGTACCCTGTGCTTCTGAAATACCCAGAATAGTCAGGGTTCTTTCCTTATTATTCTAAACAGTTCTCCCCTCTGAAGTGTATAAGACCCCATAGTTCTGGATAGCTTATTCCCCAAAATGCTCAGGGTATCTCAGCTCCAGGCCTCTTTTGTGATTTGTTGTTTGTCTGTTTGAGTCTCTCTCTTTTAGTAGGTGGCTAGTCAGACAGATAATATGAGTATGTGCTTAATTTGGGGGCCTAACTAACTTTCCTGGCATCCTTCCATCAGGCACATCACCTGTGTGGCAGGGTTTCAGAAAGGGGAACAGGAGAGGGAATGAAGCGATTTGGCTTTTTGACTACTTCTTCATGAGCTGTATGAAAGGCGTGTGATAGCTCTTTACTCTTGATCGGTCCCCAAGTACATAAAAATAAATCCTGTCCAAATACATGCCTTTCTCTAGCTGCAGTGGTTTTAAAAGCAAATTGCCATCTGAGTTGGGATTCCTTCTGTGTTTTCTCATCCCAAATTTAAGTCTTGGTGGTTTTAAAATGTAAGTCAGTGTTTCCCATCTTTGCCTCTAATCCATTAATATCACATATTGTCTGAGCTGCTGAAATTAATAAGTGTAGTGAAGAAACCGCATCCACACCCCGACTGGCCTTCTTGTGTGGCTGGACTAGGCCGACAGCACTGCCTGCCAGCAGTATCCATCGCTGCCAAATGCAAGTCTACTGGATGTGAAGCAGTAGGTTCATGAAGTATTTTGCCACTGCAGGTCAAGCAATTGAATATGAATATTGGCAGGATCACATTGAGAGTGTTATTTAATAGAGCTGTTCCTTCTTAGAAAATGGGTTTTTAAATAGACTGTGGAACGAGCTCAAGACTGAAAGATCTTGTGTCTAACTGAAAGACTGTATAAACTAACAGCCGCCAACACAAGGTGTAAAAGCTGGGAAAACTCCATGCCCTGAATGTGGCTGAGTCAAGTTCAGGGTCAGCCCACTTCTATTCTGGACAAGAAAAGTCACACCCATTCCTTGCCACCTGGGAACATCAAACAACTGTGGTTACTGGGAGTTTGTTTGCTAATCAAAGCGGGACCTTTTTGTTTGTCATGACTTAGGCTACTTCAAATAGCATCAACTGTTTCCATTGCTAATTATCTCGCTAATTATCTGTAGTAAGGAAGGCTAATGAAAATTAAAGAATAATTTCTGCTCTTACTTTGTTACCTGTAAATATTTTTCTAGCCTGTCACTATTTTCTGTTAATCTATTCACCACTATGAAGTTTAAAAACAGTAATGAAGAAAAATAATCTGTGGATTACATCATTTCAGAACAGACCTTTGTGGTTTAACTGCAAGGTCAAAGTCACAAGGCACTGGTTTTGACAGAAGGTGCTTTATCATCTGCAGAGCTTAAATTCGGTGGTTCTTTGAAAGCTGGGAGATGCCTGCTGAGAACTGGTTTATGTCAGGTTGACCTTGCCAGCAAGAGACACTGTGAGCAAAGATCTTAAAAAGAGGTGTGGATGACGCATTTATTTATTTACCTATCTGTCACTGATGGTACTTTGAGACATAACAGCCTTGCAGAGCCTCATTAGGTTCATGTAAAGGAAAGAACAGGGGAAAACTACTTTGTCTTGTCAGTACATATTAGATTTAATATGTACATATGTGTGTATATATACACACACAGAGCTCTAAAAAGACAGAGAACTATTTAACCATTTTTTAATTAGCTAATTTAAAATGGCAAAATACTTGTTAGGATCCAGGGCTGTGGCACAGGATATGTTGTCCCCGAAGTACTCTAAGCATGGTACATAGTACTGAGTATTAAAAAAAATATCTACATCTTCTACTTCAGATTTTGGTCCTTCATTCTGGGCTGCCAGAGCATGGATGACACAGTACATAGTACCGACCTTCAAGATTAAGAGACAGCAAATTCAGGGTAGTGTGGCTACTCTTCCATGCTCTGTTGGTGGTTTACTGTGTGACACTGGTCAGCTCATTTCTTCTCACCGTCTTTGTACTCCCTCTGGCTTTTTTATTTTTCATACCTGTTGCTCTTGGACACTTTCTATCTGTGCAGAACATAGCACAGAGCAGCCTTGTTCTTGTCACTGTATCATAAATATTAGAGAAAAGAAGGAGAGAAGCATTTTTCTCTGGTTGTTGTTCAGTGTTTCCATTGCACTCTAGGGAATACCGTGGAATTTGGAAACGGATAGTAGGAAAAAGGGCTTTTCTCTAAGTGATCCCCCGCTCCCTCAGGATGGTGTGGATCCTGTTGTTGGGAAAGTGGATGTTTGCTTCCTGTGTGTGATGGAGCTGGTGGCTCTGCTGGTGATACACCTGCTTAAGTGGTTTTTGCTGGATCGCAGCCCGAACAAATTGTGAGTTCCTTATCCCCTCGTATCTCCATTACTGCGTGCTTCAGAGCCGTAGCAAGGCATTTTAGTGTCCAGGGTAACACCTTGTACTTGGCAGCTCTCCTGCTCCCCCCACACGCTCTCCTGAGTGCGAGCACCTGGGCTGGGGGAGGCTCAGGAAGCGAGTCCCAGCCGCAAGGCAAGCGGCTGCAGCCCACCTGCTGCCATCGCCGTGCCTCTGCTCTCCCTTCCATCTTCATTTGCAGGTAGTGCTGGGGGAGGGCACTGCTTTTGACCTTGACAAGGCAGTGCTCTTGCTCCCTATGTAAAAAGGTTTGCGCAGTGGCCAGAGACAGGCTGTTGAGTTCTTCCCACCATCGAATTTGGATGCTTCTTCTGTCCGTGGCCTTATTTTCTCCCTGAAGGTTTCCCTGCCCTTCCCCAAGCTGTGCTTCTGTCGGCATCAAAAAACTCTCGATCTGCTTGTACTCAGTCCCTACTTCAGAAGTTTAACGTGGCATGATCTTATTTATTTAGACTGGTCCCAAATCCACCGTTACAGCTGATCCATTTATGCAGCAGCCCCGTGACTCCTATAGTCTTGACAGTAAGCCCTTGTAGGTAGGTCTACCTCCAGGAAAGCCTTTGAGATGACTGAAATGTAATTAAAAAGTGAAGACCAGATGTTTCTTCCCAGATTATGTTTTCAAGTTCACAACAGTCCTTTCAAAAGGGAGGAGAGAAAAGGGAAACAAGAGAAAACCTCTACTGCTCTGCTTTAGCAAGGGAATTTCCTGAAGTATATACAAGAAAAATCTGGATTTTGTTAATTTTTTTTTTCATTCCACACTGAAGCCTTTAAGCAGCTTGAAATGGTAATAAAGCAAAGTGGACTTTCCATTCCATTGTGCAAAGCCAGCATATTTGTTTTTCCCCAGTGCACCTGCTTTGTTGCTTAGCCTTTCCAGAGGGGAGAAAAAAAAAAAAGCCTATTTTTTTTTCCTGGAACAGTGCTTTACTAGTATTTTTTTTCCTGTAATTTGCCATAATAAAAATGTTTTCTTGGATATACTTTTGAAAACCTTTCATTCCGTTCTGTAAAGGCAAATTAAGATGTGAAGGAGTTGGGGGAGAAAATCCACATTCGTCAAAAGCAAAAGAGAATGTTTGAATAGGTGCAAATCTTCATAGTAAAACTGCCAGGAAACACATAACATTAATATAATTATGGTGTTGAACTGGCAAATTACAGGAAATATACTCCTGCCATTTTTAAGCAAGACAATTCTTATACAGACAAAATTATTATTTGATAGATTGAGGTTTCTTCTAAGTATTTAATTTTATTCTATGGTCTGTGTATTATGTTGTCTTTGTGCTGTCCTTGAAAAGAAAAAGTACTATCAAAACAGAGAGTTTTTCCCCAGGAAACTATGATGATGCTTTTTGTCTTGTAGACAGCAAATATGGGGGTAAACTTTGCAGGCATTTGCTTATTATCCTTATAAAAAATTAGATACGGATATGTTATTTAATTTACCAATTTAAGCTGACTTTTAAAATTCAAGTACTAGTAAATGTCCTACAAACCTCTGCAGGACATACTAAATCTACTTCATGTCTGGGGAACATGTTTTTCCTTTTCCTGGGCAGCATACACATTTACCATGACCATGAAAGGAGATCTTGTTTAGTGATCACTAGGACTACACTGTTGTAGGTTCTGTTCTAAAGTGGGACCTTTATTTCTCCCCGCCCTCCACTTATTTTGGCTCTTGTCAGGGCATGTTCATTGAAAAAATTATATTCTCAGTAATAAAACTAAATTTGGTCGTTCCATTTCTTTATATATATGTAAATGAATAACCATTTCAGTTTCACACTACCAGAAGAATATAAATAAGTAATATTTATATGAGAAATTGAGTAATATTTATTATTAATTGAGTAATATTTATATGAAAGTAGCACTATTACTCCCACAGAAATCTTGAAGGAGTTTTTAGGTGTTTTCTTAAATTGATGCTCTCAAGAATTCATCATTTCTCTCCAGACCTGGGGACAGCAGTGGGCAGTGAACCTTCCTGTCCTTAACTAGAGTCAGTGAAGACTGAAAGGTGTTACTGCATGTTACGTTCTTGGGCATTGCTGCTGACAAGGCTGGAGTGACACAAGGGAACCAAAATGATTTCTGATTTTGAACTCCTCCCTCACTTGCTTTATCTTCAGATCAGCACAATCCAGGTATATTATTTAACAGAGAGCAAAGTGGGCTTGTGGTTTCCAGCTGGGAAGTTTGCTGAGTTAAACTGGCAGCTGCAGGTCTTTGCCCAAGTCCAGTGTTCAGGTTGTGCCTACAGTAAGGAGCAATTTGGACTAATGGGAGCAGATCTGGGGAGACCAACAGTGCTGCAGAGCTGACATCCACACATCCAAGTGACACCAGTGCATTTCACTGAGCTTTTATCTCACACAAATTCTCATCAGGCCCTGGAGGCAGCAGCCTTGGTTATGGTGGAAATACATCAAGTGGAATCCTGAACTGAACTTCTCTGTAAATTTAATCTGAAGGTACCTGAGTTCCCTCTGCTCCACAACGGCTCTGTGATGTGAACCAGCACATGTCAAGTGGGAATAATTAGGAAATTTGCATAAAAGACAGATTTCTGATTCACACTGAAATGGAAATGTAGGTGCAACCTCGGTGAGCTTCATGCCTGTTTATATTCAAGCTACTTTGTACCTCTTGGAAAATGTGAAGGGAACAAATGAGAGCAGATTAGGATATGGGAATAATTGTAGACTGGGTAAGTGGGAATCAAAGCTAGTAATTGCCTTAATTTATGTTGTAAACTTCATACAGCCATTATCGGAAAAAGAGCCTAATAGAGCAAGTAGATTGCTTTATAAAGTTAAAAAAATGTACTGGATTGTCTTTTGCCCGTATTGTTATCTGTTCATAACAGTGCAGACTCTGTTTTTCAGTTACAGTTTTAGTCCCTTGAGCCTTTGTAAAAAAATTCTGATCAGTATAGAATATTGCAACATGTACTGTCAGGAATAACAGTTATCTGAAAGCATGGAGAAGAAAAAAATGCAATGCCTGCTATCATGTTTCTTCAAATAGAGTTTGTGCTGAGGAGCCAAAGTTCAAAAGCATAATATGATGCAGTCTGAGCTCACACTGGAGAGGATTGCAGGCTCGGGGACTCAGGCATGCAGGGGATTTAGTATAAATTTACCAGACAATTGCTATAAGGGTTTTTTACCTTAGGTTTTAAGGGTTTGGGGGGTTTTGTAAAGATGTCCAGGTACTCAGAGGCTAGATCAAGTGCAGTGATGTGACCTGTGCAGTGGTAGAGAAGTAGGTAGAGTTAAGATGCCCTTTTCCTCTGGCCTCTTTTCTTAAGTAGACTAAGTTCTTTTGCAAATTGCAGCTATTTATAAAAGATTTTCATCAGAACTGTCTCTCCTTAGATTTTTATCATGGCAGTCCCCTGGCTCCTCAAAACCTTGCTCTAATCAACCTCGTTGACACCTCTATAATTAAATGGAGAGACAGGAGGCTGAAGAAGTGGAAAAGAGATGATAAAATAAAAGGAAGCCTTCAAAACTGTGCTCAGAAGTCTCTAGAGCCACTCCTGACAGAAGACTGGCAATTCTTAAATTTTCAGGATTTAAAAATGAGTAAGAAAAAAAAAAAGACTGGCTATTTGTTTGTTTTATAATGTTAGGCTGTTACATCTGTTCTTCCCCTGGTATTTTATATCAGGGCTGTAGATTACTGTAGTGGAGAATATTGCTGTAGACCTCTGTGTCATCTGGAGCTTCACAGTCATATCTTTAAATGTAAAATATTTTGAAATGTGCAAAACCAATCTTAACCTCCTCCCTCTCAGCTCCGGTTATTTCTGCTCTACCTCCTTATCTCTCTCAGCTTGTTCCTTCCTCTGCGGCCTCTTTGAATGCCAGATGCTAAAATACCTGCTGAATAAATTTTGATCATGGTTTGGAAAAAAGAAAAATTTTGCAAAGAGTTGAGGGAGGGGAGAGGGGGTGCCCTTTGTTAAATTTCTAGATGTTTTGAGAAGTAAACAGTCCCAGATGCTTAATGAAAAAAAAAGCTGAGAGCTTCCAAATGTCCTCAGAGCCACTGGTTTCAGTGTACATGACAGCGCTGGTGTTCTGTGCATTTTCAGTGCTCTAGATGTCTTAACCCTGCAGCAAGAAACCTAAAAGAAATCAGAGTTGTAAGAAGATCCCTATCTGCCTTAACAGTGATACCTTTTTCATTTGTAGTAGATCCCTCAGAGGGAGGCTCTGGCATCCTCTTTGTACGGAACACGTTGGGAGGTGAGGGACAGCGGTGTCATGGGAGCGCTGGTGCTACCGATGAAGTCCATGGTGTTGCTGTGGCTCCTTATCTCTTGCTTCCCCTGGGCCTGGGAGAGCTGAATCTTCTTTTCCTCCATCACTGCACAGGAGATGTGAATCCAGAGAACCTGCCCATAGGCCAGCAGCTGTGCTTTGTGGCAGCTTCAAAATGCTTCCCTGGTGCCTCGTGGGAAAACAAGATTGTGCCTGACTTTCCGGCCTGATTTGTCCGTTGACATTTTTTTTCTCTTTTAATACTTTTGCTGCAAATTGGAGAAGTCGTCAGCAGCTTTCCTGTGAGGGCTTACCAGAAAGGGGCACAGGTGCATGGATGTAGACTGCTTGGCTTTCCCACTCTGCTCCTGAGGGATTTTAAGGTGCAACTCCAGCTATTTTTAAATGTCTAGCTGTGTAGCCCATCCTCCAGGGATGGGATGCTGACTTGAGCTTGACCAGGCTGGGCCGTGTTTGTTCCTCTCACCAAAAGCCTGCTGAAACTTTTTTTGCATGGGTATATAGGCACTATCTTCTTATCGTTACGTGAAAGTTGATAGAGGTTATTTAGGACAAGAGGATTTGTTCCCTAATTTTAAAATCAGGATTTTAATAGTCTGTGCTACAGGTTTACTTTTTTCACTTTCTGATTTCCTGATAGTCCTTTCCAGCCTTCAGCATTCCAGTTACTGCAAGTCTGGGGACAGGGTTGTGCAATTTTTCTATATTTTGTTTGAATACCCTGAGCAGGAATGTATGTTGGTGATTATCTCAGCAGGTCTAGTTTTAACTCAGCACGTGCAGCTCCCTGACCTCTGTGAGCACCATCAATACTGACCATCAAATGGCAAACCCCTTGCTCACACCCGAGTAGTATTGTCTGACTATCAAAACACTGGAGAAAGTACAGATCTAAACAAAAAGTGCATGCACATGTCTTCACCTGTATGTTTTAGGAGAAGGCCAGATTCCTTCAGAATTTCTGTTGTCTCTGCCGTGCATAGTCTTGAACAACACCTGAAAAAGGCTTCCTGCTTCCTCTCTCTATTCTACTAAAACTTTTAAAACACTATTCTCCCTCTTGGTCTCAAAACCTCCAGTGCTCACTTTTGTGAACTTGTGCTTGCCCTGGAGATGAGATACGGTCCCACAGAGCTGGTCACACTTTACCATGTATCTCAAGATGGCTGGTTTCAACCCTACCTTGTGTTAAACTTAATCAAGGCAGTCAGGAGATAATTTTCAAACATTTACTCTGATTTTATGATTTTCTATGCCCCTGTTATGTTTGCTGTTCTCAGCCTTATTCCCCCATGTCTCTGTGCCCATCATGGACCCAAGACCTGGCCTCCCAGAGCTGGGTACTAATCAGCAGATTTATTTTTTTTTCTGATGAGACCCATGTAGTGTTGTTTTGGGCTAAACCAGTGATGAGGTTGGTGACTGCCATCCTGAGAGCTCCTAAAGGAGGTTTGCAAAATGAGCATGACCTGATGAGTGTACAGCTCTTTCTTCGTCATGGTCGGATTTTCAGTGTGCTGAAACACAGAACATTTGTTGCTTCATGTGCTGTGTTCATTACCTGTGTAATATTGATCACAAAGTACTTCACAGAGCTTTCAGAGAGGTAAATTTTGCCAGAACAATGATTCAAAGCTTTAGTCTGCTAAGAAACTTTAATGAGTGGATATTTGTTTACTGTGTTAAATTATTATTCAGTAATGGAAGAAAATAGGAAATGACTCAGACTGTAATAAAAAAGTATTTTTTTCCCAGTCACAGCAAATGCATTGCATAGCAGTTAGTGGTTTATAGTAAATAAATAAATAATGAAAGATGCTATTCCAAACAGACCTGCTTTATTTCATGTTGTTTTCAAAATGTCAGTGGATATGCATTAATAGGTAGAAGTACATGTAGAGACCTTACAGAGGTGAAACACAGGCAAGCTTTGGTAGTCTCAAATTTTGTTTCTGACTTTTTTTTTTCTTCCTATGCTCTACAATTTTCTTCTTTCAGAGTTCCTATACATTCTCCTTGTTTAAGAGGGTTTCTTTTTTTTTTGTTTGTTTGTTTGATTCTCTTTTGTTTGCCTGCAAAACATTACTGGTAAGCAGAAGCTAATTGTCTGCACTGTACAGCTCTCTTGGGATTTTGAGATCCATGAGGTTCACTTGCTTATATTGCTGGGTTTCTTTCCATTTTCAGAAAATTTGACTGTGATTGCAAAGGATTTGTGTAGTAGCCATAATGCATTTTATATGACAAGGAGAATACTAAGGTCTCAAAGCAATGGAAAAGACTGGTTACAAAGGACAATGAGTGGCTACTTTCTGGGTGAGAGATGTGAGTGTTATGATGAACAGCATGTGCCGATGTGTCAGCAATTATGTCTGACTTCAGTGTAACTGAAGATAATCAGCCTGCTTGATTTATTTTGCAGTGTGTTGTGTGAACAAATTATCTTCATCCTGATTGTATATATCTGTGGTATCACCTGACTAGTAGCTGTATTATTTGTTGAACTATGTAAAGTGACTTTATTTGTCATGAAGAAATTCTATTTTTTCATGAGCCCAAAGATTCTAGTTCTTTGATGCACTCCTAAAGTGCAATTTTCTGAATGCAGGGTCAATGAAACTTCTATTTATGTAGATTGTTTATCTGTTTTCAATATTTCTACCTTCTTCTTTTTGGACTTAAATACTTGTACATTTCTCTTATTTTCGTGTAGAACCTTTCATCATAATTCTCAGGGACTTCACTTTGCTTTGCCACTTACAACATCAGATAAATATGATAGTGAAAAAGGCTTTTTACCTTAGTATCCAAAAGAAGAAAAAAGAAAAAAGCTGCAGGAGTTTAATGGTGAAAAAAATCCCTTCTCTTCAGAACAGTTAATAATTCAGAGCTCAGGGAACTCACTTAGATTTTGGTGGCTTGGCTTCAGTCCTGAGTCAGGCTAATTTGCAGCAGGGGCCCTAGGGAGGGTCTCCTATGGCTCTAAGGAGGGTCTCTTACATGCCAGCTGATTTCCCCTCCATCAGATTATTGGCTGTCTTGAAAGGAGACATTCTCATTCTCTCTCACCCAGACCTTTCTCACCTTATATGAATAATTGAATAATCATTGGAGCAGGGCAAGAGACTAAAGCTATAGCCTGCTAGGTATCAGGGATGTAGGGCCTTGAACCCAGAGCTCTCACATCCTGCTGGAGAAGCATGGAATCCCTGTGGGGCCTTGTGCTGTCAGATGGTGTGCAGTGCTTTAATGTTCTTTTCTGATTTGGGCAAAGGCAGGATGATGTGCCAGCTCTTTTTCCTGACCTTCATTCTCCTCAGTCCCTCAAAGCTCACCAATTGGCAATAAGTTTTCCTACTAATATTATGTGTGCTGTTAGATATACTTCTTAATCCATGGAAATACCCTGTTGCTCTCCAAGCTCTTAGGTTTCATTCATTTGTATGAAGCAAAAAAATAGCACATTCCCATGGTAAATGATGGTTGTTTATCAGTAGCTTTGATTGTCTAGGACTTGTGCAAAAGCCTACCATCAAGCCCATTTTGTTTACAACTAAACCTAAGTTCATTTGTTGGCCAGGGAGTTTGAGGTTTTGGGTTTTTTCTTTTTTTTGTACTAACTTAGTGATAGTAATAGTAATAATGAAAATTAATCTGTGCCATCCTCCCTGAAATTCACTTAACAGTGTAGAATGCAGATATAAAGGTTTCATAAAAAGCAGAAATGCTAGAAAGGGGAAATCTGTGTTCCCATAATGAAAAGCAGGTGTCAGAGGCCCAGTGCAGACTTCCTGCTACTCACCTTGCAATATGATTTGTGAACCTTCTGGGTTAAGTGGTACCTTCACTAAAGGTAACGGCAAAAGTCTCCTAAGTTTTGTTGCTATTTTCAGGAAAAACTGTCTCTTCAAGCTTGTGTCATTTGATCCTGATCATAACATGGACACTGTGGAGACTTTGTCTTACATTTGTAATGGTCCAGGCCCATGACTCTACTAAGTCTGGAACAAATCAAAAGCGAAGAGCCTTCCTTGTCCCATGAGCAGAGGAGATTCAGGTGAAGGACAGCAGGTGATGAAAGATGCAGGATAATACAGTGTATTAGAGAGTGGCCATGTACCTGGATATCTTGGCATCTCTGTAGCTATAGAGAGATAGGATTACACAAATCTGAGGCCATGCAAGGTTTAGGCGGGATTTTTTTTTATTCCCCCACCATTGAGGAAATGTTTTGCCTGGAGATCATTGCATTCTAAGAAATGAAGCTACTGGAACAGTTTAGTAGGAAGAGAAAATCCTGGGTTTTAGGCTTTGTTAGCTAGTGCTTTCACATGGCTGTGGCAAATTACTCAGCACAAAGGCATGAAGGGAAAATGTCAGTAGCTTGATGCTTGTTTACACAGCATGTCCCTGCCAACTCTATTCCTTCCTATAGATCCATTAATGAATAAATGCCCCTCAAAGCTGAGGACATAATGGAGATCAAACCTGTAAGACAAAACCTGCTGATCTCAGCCTGTTTCGATTCCACTCTGCCATCTCGGTCCCACAGCTGGCAAGTGCAGTTACAACCCAAAATGTAAAATGAGAAAGCAAAGGGGGCTGTGAAAGAGGCACTGTGAGATCATACCTACTGCCGCCCTCTGCTTGGACGTGCACCTCAGTTCGCTGTCTGGCAGGATTCAGGTTCCAGCTGGAGGTGGGTCAGAGTGTGGGTGGCTCAGGCTGCCCTACAGCATTTCCCTGAGCCCAGCCTAGCCTGGTCCTCCTGTTTTCACTTCAGGACAGCCTCACTACACTCATTTGTTCTTACGTTACGGAAAGGGCTATTTATTACCACCAGCTCAGGAAATGACCTAATGTGGCCTTGTAAGGCAGAATTAATTTGCAATGACTCCAGCTGAAAGTTGGCCATCTTTTAACTTAATAACTGCAGAATTGTCAGCTTCCTTTGAAGTTAATAGCAGTTGTGATGTTGAAATAGGAATTTTCATATAGGAAACCAAACTTGACTTGATTTGAATTGCAGTGTGTAGTGTTTTCCTCAGTGGAATAAAGGGAGAGGAGTGTTCAGCTGTAAAACACAAAGCATTCCTTTTGCGTTTAAAGAGAACTCTTACTATGCTGTCTTTTGAATACAAACTTAGCAGTGATGTTTTGCAGTGAATGTTCAAGCTGGAAATATTTAAAATGTGAGCGACTCTTGTAAGTTGTGTGTTTTTTCACAGCAGGGACCACACGCTGCAAATAAATGCAAGCCTACTTTGGCTGTACCACATTTCACCCTGGGATGCAATTTCTGCAAAGGTGTATGAACCCCTGGTTTAATTAGCTTTTCCTTAATGATCAGAGGAGCAGCTCAGCTGTAGGATGAATAAAGGTTTTATTACTCAAAATGCAGAGGTTGCTGATTGTTATTTTTCATCTCTAAGTTATTTAAATTTTAATAAATTGGTCATTTTGGGTTATCAACAAACAGATCATGTATACACATGTGAATGTGCAAAATGTAGCTGCTTCTAATTTAAACTTGAGTTTATTACTGCCACTGGATCTGCTTCATTGCTGCTAATGAGATTTTAGGGGTTCTCATAATGTAACAGCATGAATAACCTTTTGTTAAGAAAGGCCACCCAAAGTATGTGAAGTGGTGGATACTATTCACATTATTGGTTTACTGTATTTAGTTCTCACAAAGGCACTGGATGATAGCCTTTCAAAATGGAGAGCACTCCCTCCCCAGGGCATGTAAGAATGTGATTAAAACCCTCCTACTCCTGCGATGCTGGCTTTAATCATAATCCCACTCGTTTATAGCCAAAATGTATTAACAGCTGATAGCTGTTAGACACTGTGAGGGGCATCAGGGGTTTCCCTTCAGCTCATGTTGGACAAGTGTCCAGGGAAGACCTTCATCATAGTGAGCATAAACACACCTGCTCCTGAGCGAGCCTGAGGATGGAAACCCAGGAAAATGGAGATCCTCTGTCTCAACTGCATGGGAAGGTTTCCTTCAATGGGCATTACCAAACCAGCCCCAAAGCATGAAGAGCTGTACTGCAATTAGGCAAAAGCAAAGTATTTCAAATATTAGGCAAGATTTTATGAGTGCATGACTGCATGGACATGTATCTATCCATCTCATAAACAGCACAGACAGGTGAATAATGTATTTGTATTTATGGTGGGATTAACTTTATATTAATCCATCTCTCACAGGTCATTTTCTGCCATTCCAAGTCCCCAAGCAACCTTAAACAAGTGCCATTTTACTTCTGTCAAGTAGTCAAAGACATTTTTCTTTCTCTTACTCAGACAAAGAATTCTTTATTAAAAAATGACTCTGAACCCCTTTCTGTATTGATTTTATAATCTCAGCCCCTTGAGTAGTGATCAGAACATTTTTATACCCAGTAGCCCAAAGTTATCAGCCCAAGATTCTGACTCATCAGCAGTTTTCTTATGCGTAGTTTTTTAAGAAATGTCATAGATCTGGGTTTAAAATGGGTGAGCGTATGTGATAAATCATGGGTACAAATCAGCCTGGCTCCATTGAAGCAAATGGAGTTTTGAAGTTTTACACCAGTTCTCTGTTAGGCACACAAAGGCCCTATTTGTTGGGACAGTCAGTTTTCTGTGGGAACTTAGTTTTTTATACCATTCAGAAGACATATGCAAATGTCAAGATTTCTTCAAGGCATTGTGTTGCTAATCTCATTTCTCAAGAAAACAGTTTAGCGTGTATTCACAAATAGAGGTTGTTAATATAAATATCTGAGCATTCCCTTTTTAGTGTACTTTGATGGAGAGGATCTTAGAATATTTACTGTTCATCTCTGTCTGTGAGAGTGGAAAGAGTTAATTGAATGTTTTTGTCAAATTCTAGTTCAAGAAATGCATTGTAATCCCTTTTCTGTTTTCCTTAGGTAAAGTGTCATTCACTTCTTATCCAAACTTGCTATTTGATGTTGCTGGGCACTGTAGATCAGGCAGTTCATTTTCCCTCCAAGGTGGTTCTATTTCAGCCATAAGTGAAAAAGACAAATGATTCTAATCTAGTTTTATAAAAAGCAGAACCTGTGGGTGGAAAAAAGGGTTCTCTAGATAAGTATCTCCATATAGTTAACGTGATTAGTTTTGTTATTCCAACTCTTGTTGCGAGTTCTTGGAACTATTATTCATATTGAATATGATAAACATATATTAGTGTTGTAAATGCAAGCCATATAACAGTGACATATTTTTTAATGCTAGCTTATGCTCTTTACATTTATAGTTTACTGTTGTAGCTGCTTCTCTACCCTTTACTTTATTGCCATTGTTTTTTTATAACTCTTCTACGTCCCCCTTTCGTTGCAGATAATCTCATGCAAAAGTGTAAACAACTTTTGCAGTTTAAAATAAACAAAAAACCCAAAAGCATTTAGAAGGCCAAAAAAAAAAAAGAAATGCAGGTATAGATTTACACTTTCTAAAGTTTTTGATATTCTGGTGTACATTATCAGAGATGTTTCACCTTTTCTTTGGCTTCAATCTCCTTTTTCTTGTGCAAACTTCAAAAGATACATTTTTCATCACATTGCATAAATTTGCCAGTGCCACCAGGCGAACAGAGAACTTTGCCTTTATTAATTAGCTGCAGCAATACTTCAAATAAGGCACTATTATGTAATTTATATCCAGAAGAAAAAATGCTGGACTATCAAGCTTTGTGCCTTGTTCCAAATTGAACTTTGTGCCTTGTTCTTTCTCGGAATCCTCAGGAACAAGACAGCAGTGGTGCTGTGATAGCTCTTCGGTGCCTCGACGGGGAGAGTTGATTCGGTTTAGGGGTAGGGTTGCAATGGAGCAGCAGAGCTCCCTGTGTTAGGAACCCTTTTTCCCAAGGACTGTTATTCTGTGCTCTTCAGGACGATGGGAAGCTCAGCGCTGTTTTCAGCTGAGTTAAGATACTGGCTCAGGTTTGGCATGTGTCTGTTCTTATCTTTCAGAAGACTTTTTCCACTCGCTGATTACTTAAGGAAGAAACATCAAACTTATTGATCCTCCTGAGATTTAAATGTGTGGATTTGAGACTGGTAGTGTTATTTGTGTATTTTGGGAACTGGTAAATGAACTTCACATTCTGGTCAAATCACAAAGTTCATATCAAGCTCTGTCAAGGTCTTCATGGAAGGAAGAGAGGAGCCGAATACCATAAGTATACTGGTTATTGTTTTTACAGCATGTGGTACAGCACCAGTTACAGGAATTGAGGAGTACAAAAAACTTTCACTTCCCACATGAAGCATGTGTGGAAGATCCAAGCATACCTGCCAGCTCCTTTCTTGGACTGAACAAATCCCCATTAGGAGCATGTGAACGAGAGACTTGTTTCTCTGTAAGCAGAACTTTGAAATGTTCCTTCTTGATCCCCATTAAAGCATAATTTGATTTTGCCCTTCCATTAAGTAATCTGCCAGATGAGTATTCAAAGCCCTGTGATGCCCATTTATCAAGTCAAATTAAATGTTTCTGACCAGGTTCATCTACTAGGTATGTTTTAATCAAATTTAATGACATTTTCAATGAAATAGTAAGTGCATTGAGCATTTTTCTGTTTGGTTGTGTGGGGGTAGAAGAGGCATTTGCTTCCTTTGAACACGAAGAGGCTTGGTGTCAGTCCCTGTTTATTATTGTGAAACATGACAGTTATCTGAAGAAAACCAGCAGGATTTAATCTGACAGCCCAGTAAGGGAAGAGTGCCACCAATCTAATTATCCAGTAATCTAGTCAGAATGGGAGTAATTCTGGGCCTTTCTCAAGGCGGTTAATCACATTTCCCCTGCATTAGCAGCTGCACATGCAGAGCTTTTAGGGATGAGCTCTCAGCCCAGTGTAGCCCATGGAAGACACAAGAGAGGCAGCATGTTATTGTCTTCGTTGTCAGGTGGTTTTTTTTCTAAATGATGATAAAGCTGTTTCTGTTCAGAGTTGCTTTGAATCTTTGCGATAACCTCTTCTGATACTTTCTCAGTTCTCCATCAGTCATTAGCTATGAAAAATACTTATTAATTTTGGATGTCCCAAGATGTAAGAAAAGCTGTGTCACCCAAGGGGTGACATTGATAATGTTGTCAAAAATCATCATTCCTTCTTCCTTTTTTCCTTTTTTCCAATGCCCTATGATAAACTGAGGAATATAACAACAAACCAAAACCAAACAAAACCTTAGTGCTTAGCCAACAATTGTCAGGTTATCTTCAGGCCAGGTGTCAAACAACATGACATATCTATGGTATAGAAGGTGGGTTGCGGGGGATTTTTCATGGAGAAAATTAATTCAGTTTGTGGCAAAAGTTCAGATGTTTGGGTTTTCTGTTTTTGTTGTTCTTTTTTATTTAAGAGTGCTTAAGGCTTGATTCTCCTGTTTGCTAGTTGTGTGACAGGAGCATTTATCCTGCCTGTCATTTCTTCCCCCCCCCCGCCCCATTTTATTGTCAAGCCAGGGGAGAAATTATTTCATAACTCTGTCCTCAGAGGTATAACTTGCCAGCCTGAAATATCTACTTTGGATTGTAAGTAGTTGGGGCGAAAAATGCTGATCCCTGAATGTTTCATCATTTTTTGCAAGGGCAGCAGACCTCGTGCTGTCATGTATTTATTTCTGCAGTCCAACCTAGTGTTCTTGTAAGTGGGCAAGATATGTCTTGCTCTTACTTCAAGAGAAGAAGAAAGATATGTTCCAAATGTGGGCCTTTCCTACATTTGTATTTAAAAGAATTTTTGTGGGCTGCCAAAAGATATCTAAATGCTTGCTTCTCAACTTCTCCTGTGAAAGCAGAGGGCTTGAACTCAGTGAAGGTTTAGATATGATCAGGTGCCTTTCAGCTTGGTTAACTCCCTGCCATGGGACTGCAATTTTGTCTCTGGACAACAATGTTGTACATGAAAAAGTTACCCCTACATAAAGCAAAAAAAAATTTCCTATAGAAGACTTAAAAAGAGAAGAAAAATACCCATTCAGTTCCCCTTTCTAAGCCTTGCTTAATTGAAAGAGTGGTAAAGCAGCTGGTCTGCCTGAAAGACTGCTTGTTCTTACATCAGGGCAGAACATCCACTCTGCCTGAAAAGAGAGGTATGGAGTTTTTTCCTATCTCTAGAAAACATCTCATTAATAAAATATATGAAATTTGGTGGTATTCCTATTCAGTGTGCTTTAAATTGCATCTTTGCTCCATCCTGAAAGTCCTTGTCTCTCCTTCTAACAGTCACATAGGAATTAAACTATGGATCCAGATGTTGCAGTTCAGTTTGATTTTTGCTATATCTAAATTCCTTCCATCTTTCTCACCTTGCTCAGATTAAGGGAGTTGAACTGAGTGAAGGCAGCTTGTGCAGCAGCAGTAGATTGGTTGTGCGTTTTTTCAGCTGTAACTTTACTTGTGTAACTTTGCGTGTTGTCACTGACAGCAGGAGCTGATTTAAATGGAAGAACTGGTTGTTTTCCATTCTAGTTTGACAGGGAGGTGGTGGAGGTCAGAAACAGAAGAGCTGCCATCAGTGCTGTAGATTTCTCAGAAGGGCAAATGGCTCCAATTAAAAATAACAATAATTCCTTAAGAAGATATACCAGTGTCTCCTGTGAGACCCTAGTGACTAAACAGAACTCACCAAGGAGCCATTACACACCAAAAGGGAGAATGGGAAGAAGTGACCCTGTGAGAAGAATTGAGCTAAATTTCATGCCAAGTTCAGCATTTCACTTGCAAATGAGGACCAGATCTAAGCTGATCTTCAAAAATGCATTTCTAGAGTTTGACAGAAGAATTCTGCAAGATCCAGCTTTGCAAAAGCATGGTTCATTTTCAAATTTTGACTTAGTGGAAACAGCAGTTATAGAGCACTTCTGCAGTTACAGAGCACTTCTGAGAGCTGAAGGTGCTGCCATTCCATACCGGGGTCTAGTAGAGTCATATAAGCAATTCTTAGTATGCCCAATGTAATTACATTTTTTCTATCAAGTAGCAATGAACAGCAATGCATTTAATATATAAATATAGTTCTTCTAAACACTGTTTTATGTTCAGTAGCTTCAGATCCCCCCTTTCTAGTTAATTTTTTTCTTGGCCAGTAGTCATCTGTAACTTTGGGAAATATTGGTGAGATTCTCCTGAAGTTCTTCAGGAATCCTCTTTCATTATTATTCCATAACAAAGTACAAATAAATTAAATTTCTACTCTTGGGTGTGCTATCCATGTGCCCAATTTACTTATGTGATTGACTTTTTGAGACCATGAAACCAGTGTCTTGAAACAAGCAGGACTTGTTATTGTGTTTAGAGATTTGTGCTTTGGGTATTCCTTACATGGCTAACTAAGATACACATGCTCTGCTTGGCTTTTTTCTTAAAAGAACTTTTTAAGTAAAATTACCTCAATCTGCAGATAGGGGCCTGTGGAACCAACTTCATTAAGCAGCAAAAGGCCGTCATCAAACTTCTACTCCAAAAGACATAGGATAACTGAAAGGCTTCCTTGTCTTTTGAGGCCCATTTTAATTCATTATTTAAGTTGTGATTACTGAGTGAGATGTTGAGACTCAGAGTATCAGTTTTAGAACTCCTGCTGAGTGGGGCAGCAGCAATGCATAGGTATGTACAAATCTGAAGGCCCTTTCACGGCTTTACATTGTGGGTCTTGCATTTCTCCAGTGATGTTGAGCTGTTTGTCAGCAGACACTTTGATTTCAGTGTTCAAATTAATATCTGCTGAATGAGCAGTGCTTCGCAGAAGTTGAGCTTTGTGTCTTGTTCATTCTTAACAAGAGAGCCTGCTGCTGTCTAAGGAATTTCTCGGTGACAAGAAGGGCTTTGTGTAAGGAGCGAGGGGGAAAAAAGACCTTAACTGACGTAAGGGAGTTATCAGTCTGCCTTTCTGTACAAGGAAATAACTGTGGACTTTGAACTCTGGATAATGATGACGGAGTTATCATTTCAAATCTTGATGTAATATATAGGGCCTTCAATTTTTATCCAATTTTCCCCTTGTTTGTTTCACTTCACTTTTTTCTGTTAATAAACTGTGGTTGGGTTCCTGACTGATTTTATCCATGTTCTTGCTGTAGTTTTTCAATCTCTTTATGCCATCAAATGAAATACTCTGGACTGGAAGTACAGCATTTGTATTTAACCAGACCATAAATTCCAGCCTTATTTGAGTTTAAGTTTTGTCAGTCTTGCTTAATCCTACTGCCAGACCAGAAATGCCATTGCTGATATGTGAAAAATGGCATCATGCTACTGATACCATTGCTGTGTGAAAAAAAGTTCACTTTCCCTTCTTCTTCAACACCAGGGTTGGACCACTATTTGGCAGCCTGTGCGTCCCTGAAGTGGAGCGGCGTGAGCAGGCAGTGTTGAGAGACAAAAGTCTTTGTGGTCTGTGTAGTATTTATAAGAGCGTAGGAGGAGAACGAGGCCCAAAGAGCTTAAATCACTTGGTTGAAGCCATTATGTCAGAGCTTGGCATTATAACCCAGCGTTTTGCTCCCAGCGTAATACTCAGGTGCCACATCAGTCACAGGCTCACACTTTGCTACATCAATCCTTAAGCTTTTAGTGTCCTGAGAGATGCTGCATATAAAAGTGTTTGTGCCAGACAGCTTTTCGACACGGCGCTGAAGCGAGCCCAGTAAAGCTCACAGGTTAGCCCTGAGGAGGAGGTCTTACGCCTGTGTCCGGAGCCAAAGCTGGAAATGTTCTGGAGGGTTATTTTTCATGGGGTTTCTTTTTGTTGTGTGCGTAGGGGTTTATTTTTACTAGTGCTCTACATAACGAGACATTAAATTATTGATTCAAAACGTTTAAAGAAAAAATATGGAAGTAAAAGAAAATATTACAGTAGACAAATCTAAAAGGTCAGCACATACCACAGAAAATGCTGCGAGTATTGGAAATGTGTGGCAAAGTCAAACTTATGCAATGAATAGGAAGAATGACCTTTTAAGGATACCTTTTCTCTGTGCTCTATGTTCTTGATTTTGACATCTTCTCATCTTCAGCCTGTCCCCTGCCTATGGTTTCCTCTGATATTTATATTATTTTTCATTCTTTTAAAAGTGCGATAAATTTCTTTCCATCCTGTTTCATAATATGGAGGTTTTAATCAGTGCTTCATTTATTTTGGGGTTTTCTCTCTTCTTCTTTTCCAATTTTAATAAATAGCTTTCTCCCTGGTGTTTCTAAGTTTCCAAAGCTGTAATCAACTTTTATCCTTTCCTTCATTTCGCTCTACTTCTACCATCTATAGGAATGCTTTTTTCTTTTGTTCTTGTCCTATCTTAACTCATTCTGAATCTAGAATGAAGGTCGTGCTTGAATTAAAATGCAAATAATGAAAATTTATGAAGTTGAGAGATTGAGAAAATGAATTGGCATCTAAACCTTCCAAGAGTAAATGAATAAAGACTTAAGAATTTAGAAATTCAATACTCATAGGCTGGTGGAAAATGACTTTGCTAAATGTACCCATCTGTGCAGTCCTCCTTTATAAGCCCACATATTTTAGTTTGTCAGGTTTCCATTGGTTGTCTACCATTACATTATTTTAAACAGGACAAATATGTGGAGTGCAGAGCTGTCACGTTCTGTTTGTGAGGGAAAATATTTTATCCTGGTCAAAAACTCTGTAAAAGAGGTTGGAAAGTCTGTTTAAAGAAATTGGATCTCACAGTGATGTGCTATCCATGACCTCAAAAGTTTACAAATGGACAGACCACAGTAAGAATGCAATGATGTAAAAATACATGATCTTCTGTGAAAAATAAATAGAATTACTTATTTTTAAAGGAAAAATAAGTATTTTCCAAAATGTATTATATTCATTATTATCCTACTGTGAATCACTCAAATATGTTAAAAATTTAATATGAACACAATTAATAATCCCAGTGATTATCACCCCAGGTTAGCTATATTATGTAAATACCATCTTCAGTGCAAATCAAGGTGGAGGAACAATATCCCACAGTCTGTGTTTTGGGGGAAGTGCTGTTGATGTCAGCCAAGCTTTGCTGGAATCTCCCTGTGATCGGTTAACCAAAGCTCATGTTCCATGTATATCTTCCAGGGAGGAAGAGCTTTGCCCTGGCTCTCCCTCACTTTCCTCTCAGTGAGCTTCTTCAGAAAATTGCAAGAAACTGATGTGTTGAGCTGAAGCCTGATTTTCCCATGAGACGGTAATAATAATGTAGCTTGGGAAGAAGAAAGATGGAAACGGTGTTGACCCTTGAGACTGTCCTGAATACATCAGTGGTCAAAATAAATGGAGCATTTCCTATTAAGGATTAAGTGTTGTAAATGTGATGAAAGACTAGACGTGGGTCATAAAGGCAAACAATGACTCTGATCTGACTTAATCATCCTTATTTTACTAGACAGTCAGTCGCCCGTGCTGCTCTTGGAGCTCCTGGGGCGTATGAAACTCCTGGCATTACTCAGTGAATCCAGGCAAGAGGGGAGGGTGTGGGCTGTTATTGTGGCTTTTCAGCCCTTTATTCATCTGGCAATCCCCAGTAGATTGCTGAAATATCAGAGATCTTCGGGCATCTGTGAATTACGGGGCAAAAATAAAAGGAAGGAAGAAAGAAATGTCATGGGTTTGGAAGTCCGTAAGAGACTTGCTTGGCATCTTGCACATGGCAGCCTCAGGGATCAGCTTTGATCCCTTATTGCTCATCACAAGAGAGCTGGTGCACTGCAGCCCTACATATATTTATGGCAAGCAGTTCTCTTCATCTTTGTTCAGAGGCCTGCGAAATGGGGAGAGATCCAGTTTGCATAGTAATGCTCCCTCAAACCATCTCCTTAACCTTGGTTTCTCCTCCAGCTCATCCATGTTGCTTTTCCAGCACTTGAAATCAATCTTGTGCCCTAGAAAGGGCAGTGAGTAAATGTACTTGGCCTTGTGTAGGGCTGGTGGCTGGGAGACCTCTTGAAGACATTGCTGTACCTCTTTTAGTCTTCCTGCCACTGTTTTCACATGCTGGCTCTTACTGGGCATCTCTGTGGTAACTGCAGGGTAAGGGGATACAGGCTGTCCTTCCACAGCATGCTTTAGTTATAGTACTTGACCAAAAAAATACAAATATTCATTACCAAGCTGGTTTTAATTCAATATATGCCTGGAATATTGAACTTTATATACTGGACCTCTCCGAATCCTTGTTTAAAACAGAAAAGAGGAATCTTGATTTCTGTTTGAAAATGTTTATTACTGTATCAAAGAATGTGTTATCAATCTGTCAAGCTCACTCAGTAACAACTTATTTGGACCAGGTACAAATGTTTCTTTTGCCACAGATTTATATCCTAAGTCAGACTATGAAAAAAGAGAGAGACTTTTTAATTTTTTTTCTGGCATCATTAGCACAGCCTCCTTCAGGACAAGATGATTTAATATGTGGAGCAGTGGGGTTGTTCTCATTTTGGAGCTATTTATCTGCCTTCAGAGAGCACAGGGCTACCCAGAAACAGGCGCTGTGGATCGGTACCTACACACACGTCCTGTGCCCCCCCTGCACTTCAAGGCAAGCCATGCCTTCCACAGGCAAATTTTTTCATTGCTTGCATGGATGCTGGCTGTTCCTGGGGAGGCAACTCTTGGAACACATGAGTGCAATGTGTTAGACTACACCATAAATAGAATTATAGCACACAATCGCATCCAATTTATGGTTTTCTGAAGACTGAAGAAAGAGATCTGTATTTTCAGGCAGAACACATGAAAATATTCTTATTCCAAGCCTTGTCAGCTCTCTCATCTAATTAAAAAACATACCTCTCTAGGTATAGGAATTTAAATGCCTTTAATTCTTCCTCTTTTTTTCCAGTGCCATCAGCATTCAAATCGTAATTTACAGCCCAGTTCTTCCAGCAGATGTCTTTTTCCTGCAGATCTCATTTAAGATGATGTTCTAGTGGAGGAGATCTAATGGGACCCAGTTCTAATACAAGGATTTAATTGCTCTTGCTTTCAAAGTGATGAGTTGGCTGATTAAGTTATGGAGGCTAAATGGGAGAAAATGGGGCACTATTGGCCAGAATTTTAAATTTATTTTAGATATCTAAAGATGCACTTATGCTTGAAGGCAGATTTTTAAAAGCAGATAGATACTTAACTCCTAAACATGGAAATTCCATAAAAAAGCCAATCCAGAGTGTTTTTTTGGAAAGTCTTAGGCTAATGGTATGCTTTGAGTATCTTTCTCAGACAGTTCAGCCTCTCGTGGGAGGAAAAGGTGTCCAAAACTACGAGTTTTAGTTGTCTTTCTTGGCTGTGTTCATGAGAGCTGTGGGTGTTTTGTTAGGTTCTTAACACCCTTAAGAGCAGTATCTAATCTTGTGTAAGATTTATAGTGTACGTATGTGTGCTTTCAGGGTCTGTCCAGGCCGTCTTTACTGTTGTGGCTTTACAGAGGAATTACTAGCCCATAACCCAGCCCCAAACTATTGAAAACCAGTTTTTATCTAAGCCTACTGTTATCTGCACCTGTGTTTAAAATAATATACCCAAGAGAAGTCTAAAAGCAAAATTGAAATCCACAGGAGGTATCTTTATACTAAGAGTTTAATATTCAGTTTTACGTGTGTTTCAGACACTTTGTCTCAAGGTAGTTGTTTATTTAAGAGGTAAGCAGGTTAAATCCAAAAATTGTTATAATTCATTTTAGTTCATTTTTAAAATTAAAAGAAGTTAAAATAGGGGTTTAATTTTTTTTAAAGCTAGATTTGCAAGAAGGCTCAGAAACATGGTGGCAGAGCTGTGTTTTTGGATTTTGTTGTTTTTGAAGCATTCGGGTGTTGGTTTTTTATCAGTAGTGCCTCAGTGGCACTGCGTTTTAGAAGAGGAATATCAAACTAACAGCTTTCAAAGCCTTCTTAACATCTGTGGGGGCATTTCACAATACAACTTCTGGCATAGATGAGATTTGGGAAGTAAGATGCTTGGACAAAACCCCCGTCTGATGGATTTAAGAAAATTGCCTCGGGACTCAGAGAAAGAAGGGTAACCTATGATTTTCAATTTAATTATTAATTTTATTTTAGTTTATTTTATGCTTCAGTCATGCAGAAAGAATATTGTAAGGCTCTGAAGGCAGCACTTGGAAAGGGTCTGGGATGTTCAGCCTCAGAGTAGCGCTGCGGAGTGCGAAACTAAAGGCTTATTGTTTGCATTTCCTCCCTTTCAGCCCCAGTGGGCTTCCACACTTGGCACAATCTAAGCATTGCATTATTTTTCCTGACGTGAAGGCACATTGCTCAGCCTCTTTGCCTTTGGTCAGATATCAGCAACACAAAATGATGTCTTTGTGTAGCGGTTTTGTGAGGAGTAGCAGCTCTGGTCAGTATTTCATAGATTCATTTTATTAGTCAAGATCTAAAACCTTCCCTTTTCTCTCCCCATATGAGGGAGGGACACTTGTTCCACAAAAGACTAGTTCTCACAAGACAGTGGGACATTTATTTAAAAGCCAGATTTGAATCTCTGAGAACTTTTCTTCCTTCCTTGTTTTGTCTGGGATTGGAAACAAAAGGAGCAAAATTCCATTACCCCCCTCCCCCAAAAAAAGTACAGAGACTTGGTGGCCCTACTTCTCTCAAAAGCTTTCTACTTCAAACTGCATCTTGGATTTTCCTTACATCCTTGGAAACCTTACTGTCTTTCCATGGATATGAATCAATGTCATTCAGAAAGAATTGGCTCAGCGCTGATGCTACTTGCACTGGCACAGTGGCTTCCTCAGCACTTCATCTTTTTGGTGAGATTGTTTCCAATGTTTTATATGATCTTCCCATCTGCAACACTTCAGAATTACACCTGGGCTGGCTGCTGACCCACCCAGTCCAAAGCAGAGTGTCTGAAAACTTTTACGAAGTAGTCTCTTCTCAGCGTTTCTCCAATCTGCTTCCAAAAAGTTTGCAACTGTTGTTGAATTTTAAATTCTCTTTTCAGGCTCGTGTGTCTAAATAAATTCCCAGCTGGGCAGAATGGTTTTAAAATATTTGTCTAAACCAGATGTGACTGCAGTAGATAGCATTGGAATAGTTATTTGTAGCTGAAAGAATTCTGTGTAAACAATTGAAGGTCTCTCTTAACATTTGGAGAGAATAGCAATTGGTCTTCAGCAGGCCTTTCTCTGGAGTTTTGTTTTTATATCCCAGGTTAAAATAAATGTCTTTTCTGAGCTGGTCATAGCAGATTTTTAGGAATTCTGCAGGTTTTGGCCCAAATTCGTATATGAGTTTTCAGAGGTAAACCTCAGGCTCTTTGAATGAAACTTAGAGGGTGAGTTTCTCTCACACTGAAGCCAAGGGAAGTTCCACCACTAGTGTCAAATGTGCTTGGGCTGCTGGTCTTCATGGATTCATGCAGTGGGATCTGTTCTTCTAGCACAGCCTTTATAGAGCAAAGGAGAAGATGTTACCAGTCATCAGCAATGAAAAAACACAAGGAAGAAAGCTGGGTTTTTTTTTTTCTTGCCTTTGGGACTTATTTGCAACTAAAAATCCATCTGTGCGTGTGGCTGAGAGAATTGCTGCCTGTCTGTGCTCTGGCTGCCAGGCTCTGACACACCCTGGAGCTCCAAAGAAGATCCACAAGGCAGCCAGCTTTCTGTGTAAGCTCTCCTGTGCTCATGTAATCAGAGTCCTACTGAGGTCATCACATGATTGACCATTGATTCCCGTTGCCAACATTTTGGCCCTTTGGAGACATAGTGGGATTAATCATCAGCTGTTCTGACTTAGGTGTTTCAATTTTATGGGGAGTAGAGGGCTCCTGAGAGAGATGCTGATCAGCTTGGGAATTGGTGAAGGAAGGTGTGTTAGGAAACTAAAAGTAAGCAGGCTGCTTAAGTGAAAGAAAAGGGTCAGTAATATGGTAAAGCTCTGAAAGTATACTTATTACAAGCTTCCTTTACAGCTTCAGACCTCAGATCTCTCTGTATCTGGTTTGACATGGATCTCTGTGTGGGTGACATGCCTTTGTACAGGTGCACCACACAGTTTTCATGGCACAGCAGTACCACTCAGTGTTTTCAGCAGGTTGGAAAACAGTACTCAAATGTAAGGTGTGCAGGGATCCAAACAATGAAAACTGAAATTCAGCCATGAGATCAGTTTAGCTAGATGTCTGCTTCTCAGAAAATTATCTTCGGAATATCACTGGCACAGTATAAACTTGGCTCTACGAGACTCGGTGTTGCACTTGAATCTCCCCGATAGATGGAAAGATAAGACAAAATCACAGCCTGGGGTGCTCAAAGCTATGTTGTTGGGGTTTTTTCCAAGGCAGACAAGGAACTCAACCTCCCGAGCAACAATAGAGTAGTGCTTACAGAAAACAAAACCCAAAAAGAGTAAGGCACTGTGATGTGTAAGCGGATAAGAGGAGCAGCGCTGAGAGTGTGCTGGCAGCAGGCTTGGTGTGCTGGGGCTGTGCTTGATGCAAGTTGCCTGCCTGGTGGGAATGCTGTGCAGGGACAATGGGAGCCATGGGTGAGTAGAACAAAGATGGAAATGAGGAGGAAATTCCTTTTTAGCACATTCTGCATGCTCAGCCACCTTGCAAGGTAGGACTGCCGGAGACAGTAGCTGGATATTAATAGGTGACATTAAATAATTGCAAAATGTAAATGCAATTGAATGCTTCTCTCTGCAGCTATCTAAGTGTTCATTATGCCATAAAAGTAGTTGGTTTTCCATCCCTGTGTGTACAGAAAGAGCTCACAGTAGCAAAATTCAATTTACATGAAAGATGAGAAAAGATGAAATAATCTTTAAGTCATTTTTATTCTGTGTAATTTTATTGTGAACAGATAAACTGTGTATATCTCATTGGTTTTGTCCAAGTTTATACTAGATGTTACGTTATTCCAGAAGATGAAAGAGTCAAGGGTAATAATGCAAGTCTCCATTTATAAATCTGTTTTGTTGAAGTCTCTGACATAAATACATGAAAGTGAAAAATCAGAAAATGAAGAAAACAGCACAGACATTCTCATAACAATTGTGGTTCACATAAAAATTAATCACTGAAGCTTGGTCACTGGCTGCATCCAAAGTTAAGCATAGCCTGTAGCTTGTCTGTAAAAATCAAATACTCTTTTTCAGAGTGTTAATGGAAATCTGTTACTCACGGCTGAGAGTGCACAAGTGATGCTTGTAAATAAGCTCCAGGTTTTCTTATTTGAGTTGTTTGGGATTTTGAGAAAGCAAAGCACTCGTTCCTGTTTCATAATATTCTGCCTCAGTGAGAGGCATCCTTGGGGCCTCAGCAGCAAATTTATTCTGAAAAGCAAAGTTAGTGCATAAATTATCCTGTATCTAAAAAACATTTTGATTTTCTGACTCCCGTATGAGATGTGATTTCTGGCTTTATCCAATTCTTCCTTCACGGCAGGCTTTTTTCCCCCAGCAGCCTATGTCATTAGCTTATCAAAAAAACTGAGGATAGGTTAGGGGTATTAGCAAAGAATAATGAATACCTTTTGAAGTAACTTTTTATTTCTCTAAAGTAGTTTGCTGTGTCCATAGTTAACGTTGACAGCTTTTGGTTTTCAGTGGAATAATTCATTTGGGTCACTGTGTTGCAGCATTTTTGCGTCTCCTGTGTCCTAATGCCTGAAAATTTCCGGAGTCTTTGACACATATTGTTTCATGCAATGCTTGTATGCTTGTACTTTAAATCAGATGTCAAGGTTTTAATAGATCCTGAGCTTAATTATCCATCCTCGTCCAAAGTAAATTTAATGTATGTCCTGTCTGGAACAGGAGAAGTGGTTTCAGGTGCTTTTGTCTAGAAGCTGATATATGGAGAAAGATTCAGGGTAAATGGCTGTGTTTGCTTATTTTCCAACAACATAGTAGCTCTGACTACTTTCCACTTGGTACAAATTGTATTAGGGCTCCATTCATTCTTGTTTCTTTTTTAATTTATTAAACTGAGTAAAACTCTTGTAGAAATTCAGTGGCTTCCTCTGGCGGGTGATAGGGAAAACCAAGAGACAGCTGGACAAAATGGAAGGAAATACTCAGAGTTAATAATCTCTGATTGGCAATTTAATGAGACTGGGTGCATTTGAGAGTAGAACGGGCAGGGAACAAGCTGAATATACCTGCTCTTTGGTACATTGGTTATGTGCATCTCCGTTTGCCAGAGGAAATCGTTTTACTCTGTGTGCTGGTGTGGAGCTGAAGACCATTAGGAGGAAGCTGTAAGTGCAGTGGGGAGTGGGTGGGCTTGGCATGTGCTGAGAGAGGGGTGAGCCATGGCTCCCCACAGCAGCCCTCCTTCCTGCACCAGGCTCTCCCTGCAGAACGAGACTTGGATTGTTAAAAGACTCTTCTGGGGCAAGGAAGAAGCAGGAAATGGCCACGCAGAGAGGCTGCATGAGAGGAGCCAAAGGCTGCATGAGAGGAGCCAAAGGTGGCAGGCATCATCCCACCACCCCTGCCAGCAAAGCTGGAGCATATGGCTCATGTTTGCAGACTTTGGGTGCTTCTGAGTTAGCAGCAGTGGGTTTGATGGGAGCTGCTCTCTGTGGAGCACTGGGTCCTCAGAGCCATGTAAACTTTCTCACAGATGGGGTCTGTAGAGAGTAAGGGGGCTCAGAACTGGATTTTCTGTTTGGGTCGGGCCTGCACTTGAGAATTTGCTGCAGTTTCCCCAGAGAAGTATTAATATAGCCAAGGTGGAGAGTCCAAAAATACAGAGTTTACATTTGACACATGTTTATTTTTTTTTTTATGAAATGTTTATCAGGAAAACTTCCATAAACATGTTTATGTTATTTCATATCTTAAACCACTGAAAGAAAGTTTCTCAAGGTTTCTCAGAAATTGCTGTGTGGCTCTCAAGGCACTGCCATCTGACTCTATTGCAATCATTTTGGCCTAGTTTTAGAAATGGTAAAGGGCATGTAGCAATCAAGTGGCCCATACATTTCCATCACATTGGTAGTATTCTTGTTGGTAAGTGGAATCCAAAAATAAAAGATCGAGGCAACTCTGATCCCGTCCAGGGAGGCATTTTTCAAGGTTAAGTCTGAAGGGCATTTTAAAACTGATGGGTGATTTGATCTATCTCTACTTGTGCTATAGATGTTCTGCAGTGAGATTAGGTTTGCTCTGGAAGCCTTTGGCTGAGCTGCTGGCCTTGTATGTTACCCACCTCCATGGGTGTCATGGAAAGGCCAAGTCTTGTGTGGGCAATTTGCTACCCCATGTCTGCTAGCCACTGAGGTTTTATACTTCTTTAGGGAAAAGCCTAAACTTGATAAGCACGTTAAATTTTAAACTCTTGATGGAAGTGCCATAAGAGATGTCACAGTCGGTCTGGTCTGTAAACCAGGGCATGGAGTGTATCATCAAAGGGAGATAGAATTGACATAGCAAGCAGGAGATCCTCACTAAATTCTCTGCCCAATGGCCTCACAACATAGTTCTGAGTCCAAAATACGAGCTATTGACTTCATATACCTTTGAGCTTTGTGCAGTCAATTATGTCTGCAAGACGCTGGGAGAAGCTCCCCATCCTTCTCCTGGTCTCAGAGGTGGGTGAAGAGGAGGAGAGCTGTTTCACTCCCTCCTTACTTTGTGGCAGAGCTGCAGGCACACACAGGCTGTGCCTTGTCACACTAGCGGGGAGCCCTTGCTGGGCCGTGCTGTCCCCTCTGCCCCACGCAGGGGGAACAGTGCCTGCTGCAGAGGCTCTCCTGCTGCCCTATGTTCCTGTGCCTCAGTGCTGCCACACCAAACTCAGGCTTCCCTCTACCTGCCTCCTTATTATCCAGTTTTCCTTTGATTATCCGCCTTTCTCTTATTTATGTCCCTTGTTAGACGTCGATTTATTCATTTTAGAGTCCCTGTCTTTTCTTTGTCCTGGCGTTCATTTATTAGTGAGCCTCTTCCATATTTTTCCTGCCTGACATGAAGTATTTGTAAAAGCCTTTCTTACTCCCCTTAATCCCTTTGGCTAGAGTGAACTCCCCTTGCTTTTCTGTTAATCTTACTTTCCCTGCAAGTCTTTACTGATCCTCTGTGGTCTTGTGTGGATCCTCTCTATTTCCAGTATGCCTGCTTTTTTTTCTTTAAACCCTCAGAGTAGTCCCTTGTGAAGCCCCACTGGCTGCTCCTTCCTTTTCTTTGAATTTTTCTCTATCACAGGGACTACAGCAGGCTGTGTTTTCATTAGAGTGCCTGTCAGGATTTTTTTGCTGCCTTTTGCACTCATGGCTGCTCAGAAAAGGGGTTGGATTTTAAGCACCCCTTTGGGAGGCACAAGCTACATCCCTCCTGCCCACAGCTCCCCCTCTCAATTTGCAAATGAAAACTAGTAATAAGGGACAGATTAAACAGCATCATGCCTGGGTGCACTGCTGAGAAAGGCTTTCAATGTGCGTGTGTCCTGCTTCTGAGGCATGTAAGGGTATGCTATGCAAATACAGACATATTTGGGTGCACCCTGACATCCCTGGGTTGGATTGCTTCACACAGATGGGATCTTTTTTTCTGTTCTTACCACCTTGTGAATGCATACACATCTAGAACATGCTATGCCAGAGAGTTCTACAATTTTGTTAATACTGTGTATCTGTTTGAGACTTCTGACAGTTTCATATGGTGTTCTCTTCATCTTTAGAAAGAAACAGGGCGCTGCTCTTCTGTAATCATTTTCTCTGTGCTGTTTAAGATTGAATTGAATTTTATCCTAGAGGCCATTTGGTCTGACTACTTTAAATAAACAAATTTTTTTTTAAGTTTTTTGTTTTTTTTTTTAAACCCAGCCTAGGGTAGTTTGGTGTACACATATTTTACCTAATCATTTTTAAGATGGGCTGGCAACATTCCTGTCTTTAATTGATTTCATACAGATGTGTATGACATATATGGAAAGATAAATGGACATTTTTTTCCTTCTGATAGAAACAGGTATTTTAGAAAAAAAAGAAGGAATAATCTCTCTAAGCTGCAAGTGAAAAACGTATTCAAACGTATTCAAACGTATTCAGCATTAACTTGGCTAGCATCCACACGAATATCTACTGCAAATGAAGTAATAGGTGAATATTTCAGTGACCCTTGGTGATGACTAATTCAGTATCCACCCAGTAATGGAGCAATATAGAGGTATGTGAATAAGGCATGAGCTTGTGGCCATCGCTAGAGTGTCTGTAAGCCCTAGAGCAATGCAGAACAACAGTTGGGAAACCAGAAACACCTTCCAAAAAGAACATGTGTCAGGCCCAGGGTCCCAGCCCCAGAGAATGATTCCAGATGACCTTCAGAAATGAGGTTATTGCATAAGTGCATAAAGTGAGATGGCTGTGAATGCGTGTGATCACCAGAGCTGTGTGAGCAGTCGTTTTGAGTCCGTCTCCTGCTAGAGGCAGAGCGCCGCTTCTAAAGTCCTTTTACCTCACTGCAATTTTAGGCGGTAGGTAGGCAGAGTCAAGTCACGCTCTGGATTCCAGTAATAAGGAAGCGAAGTGTCACAACCCATGTTCCCCTTTTATTCCCTCTTGTTCTGAAAACCCCGTGAGTTTATTAGTGGTGCTGTTTTGAAGGGAAAGTGAGCACCGGGATCAAGACTGCCTTGTCATGTCCTTGTACATGGCGGGAGCCGAGCTGTGCTGTGGGCTTGACAGCGAGACCTGCTGAGCTGCACTGGTGCCTGTTAGGCTGCTTGTGTGCTAAGAAATCGGTAGCATCAAGTGGCTTGTTGAAATTCATCCTTTGCTCCACATGAGGTACTCTCTTAGCACATGAAGGAATAATTCATGCTCAAGACGTTTTGGCACAGGTATTACTGTCATGATATTAAGTAAGAGTAGACATGTAGGTGGAGGCACTGGGGTAATAAAAGAGTTTTACCAAAAAAATGAGGAGAAACAGGAATCCTTGCATGGATGTAATTTGCTAAAAACCCAGAAATATTGTACGTGAGATAGCAATATTAGTGGCATGCAGGGGAGCTGGCTCAAGTGCAAGCAGTGCAGCTACAGTCCTGGTACTATCTGGAAAGGAGGACATCATTCTTGTTGGAAGAGAAGTGGCTGAATACGGATCCACAAACAAAACTGGGAGTGTTATGGTGGTCTAACCTTTTGGAAGTACTTCTGGCTGCAAACAGAGCTGAAAATGCTTAGTGGGTAAAAATTTTAAGCATAAATAAAAATAGGCTTACGTTTGGACTTGTAGTAATAATTATATTAAAATGACACAATTCATTAAATAATGCAATACATTCACATCTCTAAATACACAGCAGCTGTTCGCTTCTGTCAAACACGATTCCTTTAGGGACTGAATAGAGAAGAGGAACATGCTGGCTTGCATGGTAATGTCCTGATGAGCACTGGGCTGCAGCCCGCCCCCTACACTGATTAACAAAGGCTATCTCTCTGCCAGCACCCGGTCCTGAAGGTGCCCCTCGGGCTGGGCAGGAGGTGCCAGCTGGGCAGAGTGGGGTCGGGAAGGAGTGGATACAACACAGGCCTTGGAATTGTCCTTCTCAGGCTTTGTAGAAACTGAGCATTAAAAGATGTTTCAGCCTAGGGCCATAAGCAGATGAATTTGGCAGGCTGTGATGTGCTGGAGTTGAAGCTCATAAAAAGATTTTACTTTAAAATTAAAAAACCCCCAAAAAACCTGTGAAAAAAGCATGTCACTTGATGGATGGCTAGTTAGGTGCGAGAGGGAATTGTCTGAACATAGTGTCATCCTTGCCAGACCTTTGGTTATGGAAATCCTTGGCCAAGCTTCTAATACACAATAATTGATATGAAAATGCATCAATTAATCAGCCAGTAGTTATATTTTCATTGCTTTCAAAGCAGAGGGTCTAATTCTTCACAACAAAACTGAGGTAATGTTCTGAAGTTGTACAAAATCGAGAAGTCTTACCAGCAGATGATGGGCACCTGTGAAGAGCTCAGCTTAGAGCAGGATTTGTGTTCTTGTCATTGTTGTCTTGATATCAAAGGCAGGAGCTGCATGTCTCCCTTACAGTCCCATGCTTCATTTAGAGAAATCCCTGGGCATCCAGAAGTATGATTTGGACCTTAATTTCTAATCACAGTGAGAAAGTCTTTACATCTTCTACCAGTCTTTACTAAGTTAAGGGAGTCTGCAGAAAAGCATCCATTTGCAATAGAATGCCAATCCTGAAGATATTATATGTGACTTCTATGTTTTACCTTTTCAATAGATTTATACACGACATTTTACTTTTACTTCTGCCAAATTTAATTCTCATATTATATTGAATCTGGTATTAGGAGGCTTGTAGTCCCTCATTTATGCAAGAAGAGAATTCAGGGTTAAAGTTGTCTCTCTGTGCCAACATCTGTAGAGAGAATGACAATAATCTACAAAATTAGAAGCTCAGAGCTTGTAATTTCCTCGTGAATTATTCTTTCCTTGTTCTTTTCATATCACTATACTTGTATAAATAGATCATAGTTTATTTTTCTTTCCCGGTGCTGGATTTGGAGTGTTTGTCACCTGTGCTCTAATATGATTTGTTCTGATATATTGAAGGTTTTTATCTTGGTACAGATTTTTCTCTTTTCTGCTTTGTTTGGGATATTTTCCCCCCCTTCACTCTACTATTTTTCAGGCACTAGGTTTTTATTCAGGATCATAACAGAAGTTTGATAAGAACGCTCCAGAGAATGAAATTCTATCATGAGCAGAGGTTTTAAAAAGAAAACCCCAATTCTATTAACTGGTACACTAAATTGTGTGGCCCAAAATTTGAAGTTTAAAAAGGCTTTATGTGCTATTGGTGAAACTGAGCATAAGTATAATGATCTGGCATTGACAGTCTTATGGTTTGGGTACTATATCTTTATCCATGGCTGCATTTTACTGAACAGATGAGCTCACTCCCTCTGTATCCCCTGCATGCTAGCAAATGTGTATGCAGAACCTACACCTTTCTACTTAAATCCCCAAGAGTTTATTCCTTTGCCTTTAGGGACGAGAAGAGGCAGGTACAACATCAGTACAGCTTGCCAAGAATTATCATCTCCCCTCTTTTAATTCTTAATATAATCTGGGTATTCTTTGCTTGTCTTCTATTTATCTGTTTTCTTTGTGACTTTACCTCACACTGAGCCCACAATGTAATGTTAAGGTGAAATTGCAATTAAGTGCACCTAAATCAATGTGCAGCTGTTAAATTCTTCTCCTTTATGAACCGCATAAAGCCAGGCATCTGGAATGCAGTGGGAAAAAGCAGCAGAAATCCATCTGCAGGTGACTTCTGGCTTAAAGGAAAGGGGACAAACCAGGGCATGTGCATTCCCTTTGTTTATCCTCTCAGGATCACAGAGGTTATCTTTTCTGTTTTGGTGAGATTAAGTGTTTGCAGAGGTTACAGGAATAGGGATACTGTGGGTTAGATATTAGCATATTTCCTGTCCAACAGAGAGTTGGCCATGCAGTAAGACTTTAACTCTTTATCTTCTAGGGCCACTGACAAACACTGTATGAACTTTGAACTTCTATATTTATTAATATTTTCTACACATCTTAGCAGCAGTAAACTAGTAGTGCAATAATAAAAAAATAAATGGTTAGAATTTTATTATTTTCACCCAGATTTGTTTTTTCTGTAGGGTCTCTTTTAATTTCTGTTCTCTCCTGACTCTTTGTGCTCATCAAGTTGCCATTGGTTTTCCTCACACGGTTTTTGCACAGAAAACGGCACGGTGCTGTGCTGCTCTCCGTGCCCAGACAGTTCCTCTCTGACTAAGGAGGTACTTTACCTCCTGCTGTCTCGTGTCTGTCTTTGCAGATGAAAAAAGTCCTTCCAAAACCTCCAGAGAAGAGCTCAAGTTCTGTGATACTTTTTCTAAAGGAAATACAATCCTGTGCAGTAAAGGCTAAGCAGCTAAATTCAAGCACCTTTGCTGAAAATGTCCATCTAGAATCTTTCCTGCTACAAGAGTGACAGCCCTTCACATTTTCCTCTTAATTTGTACCCTTTGGTTGACTATAGTATTGATTTGTGCATTAAGGATGATTTAATCTTTCTTCCACCCTCTTATTAAGAGGGTTTGAAACCCTACCTGGAGTCTTTATTAGCTTTTGACATCACAAAGGGAAATGTCAACACATAATGAGATAAATTTCACTGTCACAGAGGACTGGAATACAACTTTCATGAAAGATGGATACAGGCAACACTTACCAAGATAAAAAAAAAAAAATCGCCCAAAAGACAGAACCCTTCCTTTTCAGCATCCATCCATCTTTCTGTTTGTCTGTTGCTGCATTATAGTATTTATTAGAGTTTGTCTTGCTATACAATGGATTGCCAGAATCATGATTAAGAAGCTTATTCAAATGAATTAAAAATGTTTAAATGAAAAAGACCCGGAGAAGTAATTGCCAAAATTTAATCAAGGATTTAATTTGTAGCACAGACCAGCCAAATGGATTTTGCCATTTTTCACTGCACTGTTTGTACAAGGAAATTAAAAAGTATAAAGAGTCAAAGACTCAGCAGTGTAACCCTTTAAGAATATTGCAGTATGCTCACTTATTCTCATTAGCCGCATTATATCAAACTTGCTCCTGAGGGCTTGTAGTTTGCAAAGCCAGACCACAGACGGGGGAAAAAAAGATGATAGCATTTTTTCCAATGTCATAAATTACTGCCAGCACACATTAGATGATTTCTCCATGCATTGCTGTAAGCAATGGTAGGTTAAATATCCCTCTTCTTAATGCCACTTAGTAATAAATGCCCTCATTTTAGCATGTCATCTTTAGCTGAACTGAAATAACTGAGACTAAAGAGCTGTCGGGGTTTGAAACAGAAACATTTCCCTTGCATTTACTGCTGAGAAATACATACATGGCACCATTATGCTGTCTCTGTTTCATTGATGATAATAAGGTATCATCAAGCCTGGCATATCTGTTTGAACATGTTTTGCAGAAGTCTAATCATTAGGTAATATGTATCCCATTTCATCCATCATTTCCACACAAAGAGCCATACAGTGCAATTGAGAGAACAATTCTTTATGAGCCATGAATAGCTGGAGCAATGATAACTTCCAAGTAGCATATAACAGACCCAGAACTGGGCTCTAAATTACAGCGCAGAAGAGGTAGGAGGAGAGATAAGAAGCCCTTGCTTGTGAGGAGGAGGCCGAGATCAAGTGCACATTTCTTTCCCATTTATTGTGGTTGAAATAAACACTCAGCCAAGTGCTGAGTGCTCAGTCTCTTCCATAGGCAGAAGGGGAAGCTGGTGCTGCAGTGCTGCGCTGCCCTGCAGAGCCTGAGGCAGCTGGTGGGATGGGGTGAAAGGGTTCTGGGTCATTCAGCAGCTCTGAAGTCCCTTTCTTCCAAAACTGCTGACAAGGATGTCAAAAGAAGCCAAACGAAGAAAACATGCAAACCACAAACGGTGAATGGCTCCTAGGTAGCCCAGAAGAGTTTACAGATTCTTTCCTAAGCCTAAAATTACATTAATTATTTTAGAAATGAGAAGAAATAAAAAAAGCTTCATGTTCAGTACATACCTGAGGTGGATCATACCGACTAATAGCACAGAATGGCAGATCAGGAGGGAGGGGTTTGGTGTTTGTTTGCAAGTTTAAAGGAAATGGCATAAAATCAGTGATTCTCACCCCTGTGTCTGTCAGAAAGACAGAGACGATGTTTGCTATTTCTTCTTTATTTTACTGCTGTAGCACCTGGTATCAGTTTTATAGCAGAGAGGCAGGCTTAGTCTCTCCCAGCAGGAGGTAGTATTGGAAATAAGGTATTTCTAAAGGTAAGGAGCCTTTCTGTGAGCAGACACAAGAACTGGCTGTGGCTTTCCCTGTTTCTCTGCCCCTGCAATCTCTGTGAAGTTCTGCTCCCTTCACAAATCTCCTGTCCTGTATGTTGGAAAAGGAGGGAGGTAGAACCTTTGGAAAAAGAACATTTTCTCCTCTTGAGATCCTTGAGCTCATGAACTTGCTTAGCTTGTTTCTACTCTTAGTCATTTTTGGTTTTGCATGATGCTTTTACACAGTTGCTCTCTTCACAGAACATTTTTAATTTAAGGCATCTCTTGCTTGCTTAGTTAAGTGGTTATAATTTTATTTGCACAGCAGAAGAGTTGCTGATAAACAAAGTTAAGACATTGGAGAAGGAAGGAGTCCAAAATTCAGTGGTCGGGTTCCAAATATTTGAATTTTGTTCCTTATCCAGCCTTCTGAGCATTCTAAAGATTGTGGCAGAGTAAATTATGCAGCTGCTTCTAAGCAGAACTTTAAAAGGTCATTTTGTTACATGAGATCTGAGTTAAATTCATGCATGTTTTTACTTCTTGTCTCCTTTTTAGAGACTTACATTTTTATAAACCGTGGTTGCTGCGCCATGTAAAGTTCTTGCCTTTAAAAAACCAACTAAATACTTCTGAAAAATAAGAGCAAAAGCATTATAATACGGGACATCAGTGGCTGTTATCATTTCACATGTGCAACACTATTTTCACCATTCATTCTAAAACCAGATTTATTTGCCACTGAATTTCACCTATCACAGATTTTAACATTTATGTTGCAGATATGTCTGTATGAAAATACTGTTTCCAGTTGATGGGGTCCAACTCAGTTTAGGTCCTTTCCTTGAAAGAAAAGCAACTTAGGTCACTTTCAGATTGGGACTAAACCTGTACCTTTTAAATTGTATGTAAACTCATGTTTTCCTTTGATATTTTTGCATCTTTTTTGAGTTGTAAAACCAGCAGTTAATTTAATTTTTTTAAATTCCTGTTGCCTTTTTGGAAATCTCTCCTTTACTGGGATGTTTAAGGAATGCAGTTATTTTTCCAGGATTATTTTGAATGTCTGGATTTGAAAATGAGAATGAATAAATGTGTCCCATACCTCTTCATGGGATTTCCTGAGCAGAAATAACTGTGAGTGAGCTAATTAGCTGATGTGTTACAGGTCTGAGACATCAAGGAAAATCTTGGAAAAAGGGTCTTCTTTTCTTTTTTCCTAAAAATAATTTCTCTGAACAAAACAAGCAGGAAAGAGGAATCCATGGTAGTTAGCAGTCCTTGTCATTATGCTCTTAACATGAGAGTCTTTGAAGAAAAGGATACGGTGACTTCTGTGTGAATTTTGTATCCCCCAAAATATGTTTTCTTTTGTTGGTTATTGTAGAGGTAAAAAAAAAAATTATACATAGGTTTGAAAAACGAGTTGTGGTTGTTTGCTTTGGGGTTTTTTATTATTGAAATATTTGGGTTTGCTTCTTCTTTTTTTATTTTTTTTTTTTCCCCTGGTGACACTGTGACAGAACAGCATTGTACAAAACCGTCTCATCTCTAGCATGGCTTTAGCTTCTCCAGGGACCCTGCACAGATTGCTGTTGATTTCCCATCCTTGCCAGTTCCTCAGCAGGAAATAAAACAGGGAGTCGCTGCCTTGATCCAAATAGACTCACATAGCATTTCAACAGGGAAACGGAGCTGAAGAGGAATGTTTAGACTGATAAGCTTTTAGAAAATATTTCTGGGAGTGCACTTTTTGGACTGGTGAGCAGAGACAGTCTGTCTGTGTCGGGCACTTCTCCTCCTCCTTATCATGGAATTTACTATTAAAAAAAAAGCTACCACCACCTCCTTGAGCACAGAAAGAACCTTTCAAAATGCTGTTTCTCAGCAGCTGATAGTCTGGAGTCATGCTGGAGGTAGTAAATGAATAAAGCTGTTTAAAAAAAAGTGAATAAAGCTATAGCATCTCAACTATGTTGGAGAATCAATCATAGGCTTGAGCTCATTTGTTCCACTAGAGTGTAGTCTTATAAGAAGAGAACGGCTTGTTCCAGAAAAAAGTGTGAATAATGTGATAAAACAAAATGAACTGCAGAATATATTCTAGCCAGCAGCCAAGAAATTATTCACACTGACAGATATTACAGGTAGAGTACGTTTTCTGTCTAGAATACCACCTTCTACTTTCTCTTAGCATATGCATTATGGTTGCTGTTTTCCTACTTGCTCTGTAGAAGTGCACCCAGCTGTATGCGTGTGATTGTGATGCACTTTCTTCTTGTATATCACAGAAAGAAATCATTATCTAGTCAGGGCAACTGCTCTTGCTTGTACAATGATTCAAAAATTTTTAGCTGTTTTGGAAATTTAAATATTTAGTGTTGAAATAGAAGCATTGTTTCTCAATAAAGTTTTTACCTTGAACTGATGCACATTCATGCACATTTATGTCTAAAGGAAGATGAATAAATCCTTGGGCCAAAAGAGTAGATTTGCTGTAGTCTGAAGTGATAATTGTATGGGCCACAGTTTTGCTTTAGCTGAGGTAAGGAACTCATGGATTTTTTGCCCCATTACTTGAGGTGGTTTCTGCTATATCTCTGTGTATAGCACACATTATAAACTAGATTTAGAGAAATAAATCCTTGTATTTCTTTATCCCCATCTTGCATTTCCTAAACCCGTCCTCACAGAGCTATGTAGTCATGCTAATGGCAAATGAGCTTTGTTAGGTATTGAAGCCTCTACTACAGACTTGGTGAGTATTGCTGTGTGCAAGACAACCTAAATTAGATTACATCAGCTATTAGCAGTGCAGCCCACAGCAACAGGCCAAAAAATTAGCTGGAAGGAGGAGGGTCAAGAAGGATTTTGAAAGGAAAAAGTAGCCTGGAAATGGACATACCTAGGGGAGAGGTTAAAGGAAGGGGGGGAAAGATAAACAGTGATAACACACATCTAACAATCCTTCAGCTTATGAATGGTGTGTTTGAAAAATGTCATGTTCTTTCTACTTCTTTTTCTTATCGTATTTACAACCTGGAGCTTGATTTGATTATTTGACAGGTAGTAGGTATTTTGTTGTTGACAGAGATACCTACAGGCTTTTTTCCTAATGAGATTTTTTTTGTTCATCCTATGAAACATATGTATTGCACACAAACAGCTGCTANTTTTTTAAACTCATGGACAAGATTAGTACTAGCTCCGCCAACCAGTGATCAGGTTTGAATGACTACACATTTATAGGTCAATTCTTCGCTTTTGACCCCAGTGTACCATGGTAGCAAAATTTTTTGGGATGCTGGGAAAATGGATTTATACCTGTAGTAAGTGGACAAAAGCACTGTTACATTGGTAACACATCTGCAATTTGCCTTTCACTAGCAATGAAGGGAACTAGCAGACACTGGTTTCATGTTTCACTCCACAAAATGTTTTGTTTGGGTCTGTTTTCCTTTGAGAGCCTGACTGGGGAAGAATGAGGTCATGCATTTTGAAAGTACATCACTGTGTGAGGATTTTCTGTATGCATAGCTTCTTTCTGAGTCAGAAGCTTATTCTGGCACGAGTAGCTGCTTATGCCATGTCCTATAAACTGTGTCAGCTGAGGACATACCTATGAGTAGTGGAAAACAGAGAGAGTGTAGTAACAAAGGACCGCAGCAGGTTTAGCTTAGGGCGTGGAAAGCCTCTGCTTAACCTCTGACACCTGCCCAAACCAAGCCAGTGCCTTAACTCATCAATGATCTATGTCAAATTAAGGTGTCTGTGAAAATCAGGTTCTTCAGTGTAGCCAGCAGCCAGCCAGTGTGTGCCACAGGTTTTATACCAGCAGTGCCATCCACAGGCCCCCGTGCCAGCCCCCTGCTCCCGGTCACACGGAGCTGCACGGGAGTGCGCTTCCAAATGGCAAGGTGCTTGACATATTGTGTCTCAATTTAAGCCCCATTACCATTCATTAGACATGCTCCCAGTTAATTATTTTAAAAAATAAATGTAAATAACAAGTTTTAATTATACCCTCGAGGCCGGTGATGTGTACAATGTTGGCATTTCATGTTAGAGAGGATGCCTGAAAATAGAATAAGGAGCAGTATAACGCAGGGAAGAGGTTTTGGGAAATATTATTGCTAACATAATATTTTATAATAGTAATTTCATCAATTATAGGTCTTAATATTTAAATAGTGTTCTACTGAGAATCTGTTACGAAAAGCATTTAGGTGATATCTTGGCTGTTATATTTCCCTGTGCATTTGAAAGGTTGATTTCATTAAACATGGTTTTCAACCAGCTATAGCATCCCACAGTATTTTTGGGGTGGCCTTTGTACATGTTCACTTGTGGGTTTGTGTCCTGTCCCTTCTGAACACTGACAGCTTAATAGAGAAATGTTATAATGGTCTGCATCTCATTGGTGACATTTCTTCTTGCTGTCTGGTCTGTGATTTCACTCTATTCCCCAAGAAAGTTTGATTTTGGCTTTTGTTTTTTAACTCTTAGACAAAAATGTCTTGTCTTATTGCATAATCAAATAAAGTGGGTTTTCTGTGGCAAATCGGTTTGGATTCTTATCCAGATACCTGATTTTCTGGCATGAAATATCTGAACAAAAAAAAATCCCAAAGGAAAGCAACATTAGATGTGCATTTTGGGTCAATTTGTGTCTCTTAAGATCCTGTACTATGTGATGTGCATTGGATTTCATTCCTTTTCCCTACAAAAGCGATCTTCTCTGTAGATGACCAGTTGTGTACTTGTAGATTCTTCTCTCTAATCATTTTCTGTGGAATTACATTTAGGTCTGTTCTGAGTAATAGCCAAGGCAGGCTTTCTTGGATGCCAAATTTTGTACCATGGAAGGATTAAACTCGACACATAGATCGAACTCAAGACCAAAGGAGCGGTCTGGGGTTTGCTGCAGAATTTCCCCTGGTGGTAACTGCTGGAATCAAACCCCCAACCTGTTGTTCCTTCCCAGTATTCTTAGGCTGTGCTGCCAATTGTGCTGTCTGTGGCTGCCTGAACACCAAGGCTCCAGCCAGGCAGGCTCTAGGCAGTCTCCAGCCAGTTTGTGCTGTGTCAGTGGTGTTTGTGAAGTCAGGACTCAGATATTTACCACTGACTTCTTCACTGACGGAGAATCCCTGACAGTACTGGGCAGTTGTACTGTACCCAGATGTCACTGGCATTGGAACTTTAGGTTTGTGGAAGCTTCTGCTCCTGCCTTCAAGCAGAAGTAAAAGAAAGGGAAAACTAACGTCTGTTCCTAGGGAACACATGATGAGAAGGACCGGCAGAGAGGAGTGTGAGGAGAGAGAGGGACAGGAGGAGAAGAAAGAGGTGAGAGAAGGAAAGAAAGAGAAGAAAATGAAAGAAAAGAAAGCTTTGTTGTGGTGGCCATTCATAGTGACTTTTCTTGAAGCTTCTGCATCCTCTCCTGGTGGAGCACACAGACCCGCAGCAATACCTCACCAGAAGGCTTTGACACCGGCCTGTCTACCTTCATGATAACCCAAAAGCTGTGCAGAGTGCAGTTCAAATCAGAGTGCATTTTGTGCAGCTGCCTGGCTTCTGCTGAATATCGTCCCTGATGCTTCCAAGCTCTTGGAGATAAATACGAGGTGTCACATCTCCTGCTGATCCTGCTAGCACCAGCTTTCTTTTCCCAGTGCTGCGAGGCTTCCTGCACAACCTGCCACCTTCCTCCACCTCTTCTTCAGCCTTGTTTGTACATTGAGACCTGGCAAAAACCTCAAGAGGAGTGGCAAGGCTGTCTCCTGTGATTTAGCAGGGGTCTAGGGGTCTCCTGTGATTCTTGGGGTGAACGTGAGGCACCCTACTTCAATTACTGCAGGTAAAGCATCTGTTATCTCCTGAAGTTATCTGTACCATATCATAGTCTGTCTTGGCTTCCTTGAGAGGGAAAAAAAAATTAAAAAACGAAACCATACCAGAAACAGAACAAAACAAAACCCTTCAAAAGAAACAAACAAAAATAAACCCAAAACCACCCCTTCCCCTTCAAATCACATTGTGACTTTCATGTGCATAGGGCTGCAGTGATGCTCTACAACTGCGAGAAAGTAGAGATGAACTTTTCCTCTCGCATTTTGTGATCAGGGTAATTACATGATGAATTGTAGGCTGAGATGTATATGTCTAAACTACATGGAAGCCCATTTTTCTCATAGACACCTCAGATTTTATATTGTCCTGTGATCTTTCCATGAAAAATAATCACAGGTCACCCTGTCTGACTCTTGACTGTGTTATTGTTTTTCCTATATTCAGTAATAACATAAGGAAATTCCAAGTAATTTTATCCTGTATTTGTAGGAAAGGGAATGTGGGGGCTGCTTTAGAAATTAGAAGCATTATATAAACTGCTTTAGGCTTTTAAATACATTCCTTTTCCTACCCTAAAAGTAGCAATTTGAGGAGGGGGCTATTAAGATCTGCCCCCATCACTACTTCTGCTGGTTGTGTCTGCATTAAGGTTGAGATTAAAATTATTTAGTTTTTAAATCTATTTTAAAACATGCACAAATGAACTTATGAGAAAATGTTGCCCTAAGCATAATTTTATGACCCATACATTTTGAATATTTAAAGCAGTACTAATAAAAATAAAGCAGTGAATATTCTCAGGGGTTTAATTTTGCTGGTGTGTGTTGATCTGATGGTTTGTGAGTTTTACTACATTTCATTAGGGAAATTTTACCAGAGAAATGGAGTTGAATATACAAAATAGTTTATCCTAAATTGGCAGCATGAATCCTCAGTAGAGCTTGTTTACACGTACTGATTCACTTGAACACTTACTTTATGAAGAAACGTTTTGGAATTAATTTTATTTCATGCAGCACTTAAGCAAGAAAGGTAGAAAAAGACTTGCTGAAACAATCTGCTTTTGGATGGGAGTCTTTTAGATCCTTAGAAATGTTTTATACATTTATTTGTGTTGAACATTATTTTCCTATCCATCAGTAGAGCTTGAGATAAGTTCAATAAGCCCATTTTCAGATAACGGCACTGAATTTTTGTTGATATTGAAGTTTGAAATTAAATAAATTCCATGAAATCAACAGCACTGAAATTTTAGTCAACCTCAAAGGAGAAAATTCTTCCAAGATGAAAAAAGTTGAAGGACAGCACAGTCTTTCCTGCAAAAGCTCGAAAGTTTGACTAGACACGCCTGTCCAAAACTAAACCCCCTCAGTATTACCTAACTTTCTGTTTATAGTGCTGCAATAGCAATTAACTGGAGGAACAGCTCACACATACATGCTTAACATGCCCAAAGACAAATAACAGATAAAGTGTTTTTAAAAGAAAATTATCATACTGCTGAAAACAGTAAGAAGAAAAATGCTTTTCCTTTCCAAATCAATTTGCATTGTCCCTGTATTTGTAATTTATGCTTTCCTCTTTATTTTAAATTTTGTTTTCATTTTATTTGGTGCTGCTTTTAATGTTTACCGAATGTCTTTCCCCCAGCCCTCACTCTTAAAATTCGGCAGCAAGTTAGATTAGTGTTTACACTCCCCTGGAGAATGCTTGTTTCGTATTTCCTTTTTAAGATAATGGAGGAACTCTTTGAAGTGAAGCATTTCATTGGAATTAAGTATTCTGTGGGGTGAAAGAATGACTTCAAGCCAGTGAGAGGTGAAAAGGAAAAAATACGATTCTTTTTGTTCCAACAATACTTTTTTTTCCTTGATATTCCTAGTCTTTTTTTTTCTTGGTATTTGAAGCCTGACTGCAAACAGGTATTGGAGAAAAACATTTCTATGTTCACACAAGACTTCTCTCCTTGATTCCAAGTCCAGAGAGATTTGGAGAGACGTTTAAACTCCAGCCATTTCAGGGCTGACTTAGCTTTAATACTTCTGTCACGTTTCTCTAGCTCTTCTATAGTGTTCACTGGTATTTAAATGGTGCTATTAGAGGGTGCTATGCACTGCACTCCTGCAGTCATGTTTTACAAGTTTAATGAGGACCAGGTAGGATGTGTTTCTGATGTGGCCCGTTGTATTGAATGGAAGCTTCAATTTCTCTCTTAGTCCCAACATGAGATAACTTTACAATGTGCTGAAACTGAGCGGTGCTTGCTGAGGTTGGACCCGCTCCTCACAATGCTCAAGTAAGCTACAAAGCAGTCCCAGTTTGTCATCTATTGCAGTTTTTTTCTTATTCTTTTTTTAGAGCTTAGTTGCATTGCATTTCTAGTATTATGGAGCTAGTAAAGATAGACATTTCCTGTTTATTGTTTGATAAAGGGATTTGACAAGTAAGAATAAAATAGCATTTAGATAAAAATTTGGATACAAATGAACAGAAGAGCAGCAACAGAATTACTTAAAGAAGTGTAATTTGTACAAGTATACCTTAGAGTACAATACCACCTTTGATTTAAAGGAATATTATCTCTACATGTCTGACTATACATATGATGGCAGAATATGATGGCTACTTCTGAAGTTGCATTTATAAGGTAAATAATATGTAAGAAAAAAAAATGAGTATACCAGTTTGTGTACAAGATGGAATTTGGACATTTTAACCTGCATACTCCTCTAGTTCATCCTTCTTGAAATTTATTTTTCATATTTGAAAGTTTTGAAAAGCATAAAGCACACATCACTGATGATCTGAAATGGAGTGGGTTATCTTTCTGCTGTGATGCCATTTCCATTTATAAAGTGTGAAAGTTGCAGCTTTGGACCAGACAAGGTTAAAGCAGTTGTGCTGAACCTGGCCAAATGCAGTGTGGCCCTTAGCAGAAGTGTAAGCAACAGGCTGAAGTACTTTGAAAGAATAGTAGGATTTTTCTCCAAACAGTACAATAATACATTTTTTTTTTGGTCGTTAGGAGGGGAACTCATTTCCGTAAAATGAAACTAGAAACACCCAATATCTCAGTGATCTAATATTTGTTTTTATCCCTGAATGACTTTATACTTTTAAATCCTAATGTTATTGCCAGGGAAAAAAACCAATTTTCTGTAAGACTTGAAAACATCTTCAATTGTTCTTATTCTCTGCACTTCTTTTACTGGACACTTTTTAACAAGGAAAGCTTATCCACACAGGAAAACAGTGAGCAATAACAAAGACATATGATATGATTGTTGGAAACACTAACACATTCCTAAAAGAGTCACCCCCTATTTATGATGCTAAAGTCTACATGCTTGTATTTGCTCCAGATGTGAGGGAAGCACTAAAGAAGAAGGAACCTATTAATAAGTACAAAGGCTGTGTGGAAAGACGTCTTTGTCTGTGAGCAGCTACCTCTCTTCACAGCTGGTCTTTCTGAAAGCACTGGGCATTCATATCATTCATAGATATTGGTGCAACCGAGGATTTTCTGCACAAAACTGACCTTAAACCTCAACTAATTAGTCTGCATTAACCCTGAAACATCTGGCTGGGTGTAGGCTCTGACTCGCCCCATGGCCAGTGGTGGAGCCAGGGAGAGAATGTATCACCAATGTGCAAAGAACAGTCTGAAGCACAGCAGTCTGTTCCAAAATGTGCATAAAGTCACAGTTTGCATTTTGAGTGTGCTTACAGTGAGAAAAAATTTGTTTTCCCCCAAGTTTTCATATTGAACTCAAAGCTGGGATCATTGATGTAGTGCATCAGGCGCTTTCAGATGTAGGGCCCTGAAGTTTTCATGTGGGCACCACCATTATGAAGTCCAGCTTTATCAACTTTGCCATTAAAGCAATGCTTTTTTATAAGCAATAGCTATGGGAATTTAAGTGAAACAATAACGTTTCCTTAGGTTTTGAGCTTTGGAAATAGTGACTGTCAATATTCTTGGGAGTGTTTCCCCCCTGCTAACAACGGTGGGAGCTGGGTAAAGGGCACATTGGACTTCCCAGGTCTTGGCACTCTTAAAATCACACCTTGCTTGGCTGTGATGTTGCTCGTCTTTCAACTTCCTCTTTGGGGAGTGTTACAAATAAATTCTTCACGTAGTCTGCTGCTGGTGGGGTGACCTGTTTGTGCCCTCTTAAGAATGGGCCAGTTTAAGGCAGGTGCATTCTCTTTCTTGGTAGTACATTAAAAACAACGATGTTAAAGCTCTGAATTCAAGAAGTTTCTGTGGCTTCTCAGAAGACAATGGGAGCAGCCTGGTGCTACTCTCACTCAGCTGTTGATTTTGTGGAAAGTTTAGGGCTTTATTCTACTTTGAGGGAGACAGTTCTGTTTTTTTAGAACAAATGTAGCATGTTGTCCTGGTTTCAGCTACTTTCATTATTCCGTATTTAGTTTTTGAAGGGAAAAATCCTACTATAAGCCATTGTTACAGAGAATATGACTGAATTGCACATTTTTTTTAACTTTATAGTCAATCCCTGAAAAAGTGGTATAATACCAACAAGAACAAATAGTCACCTATTCTTCCTAAAAAGATGGATGAAGATGACTATAGTACTATAGATAAAAAGAATATGGTTAAAAGAATAGACAATAATTTTTAGATAGTTGATTGTATTTATTTTGCTGGGGTTTTGGTCTGTCCTTGTTATATCTAGTTAGCACAAGACACTATTTAAAGTAAGAATTGCTCTTTTTTGTTTTCTTGAGCTAAAATAATATTGTGTTCCATTATGCTGTATCCTCTTTATAGGAAGTAGAGCTGTGTTGCCTATTTCAGATATTAGAAATGCTCTGAACCCGTATTTTGGAACCCAACTAGCCACAGACATACTAGAAATTTGTCTGGTAACGTTTCAAATTTCAACTTCAATTTTGTAATTGGCTTTATGTTCTTGGGCAACAGGAGGGCCTTTGCTTTCTTTCTGAGCAAATACAGGGTTTCTGTCTGCTGCCCCATCAGGAGGTTTGGAGAAAGCCACTCTTAAGTGTCAGAAGAAATAAGATAGGGGAGTGGAGAACACAGTTGTGGTGATGATGATGACTTGAATGTCATCTTCCATCTGAGGAGCAGGGTATTTTACTGTGTCAAAAAACAGAGTATAAGTTTAGTGAACAATGGCTGCAGAACTGTGAACCAAAACAGACAGATCTATTGGAAAATATTCAGAGGTTTACATAAATACTTCACGTATTCTACATGTAAAATGTATTTTATGGCCAAAAGCACTAAGCAAGAGGGACCATTTTTTCCTAAACAAAAATGGAACACCAGGTCAATTATAGAAGAAAATCACTGCACGCTGCAGCAAATACAGTGATGTTCTCAGTGATGTTATTTATGGCATACATCATTCAGGTTACTAGACATGAACAACTTTCTTGTTTAGAAGAACATTCTCAATTCTAATTTTGCTATTCTATCTCTGATATGCACTTCTAATTAACGTAGCCATTGTCATGAAAGAGTGATCAAATTTTATGTTTCTGTTCAATAATGAACTTACTTGTTGGTGTAATGTATATCTTTGTGTACAAGAATATAGCCTTCCTCTGTTCCTGTCTTTCTCTCAAATACAATATAAAATATAGCTGAGTTTGTTGTAAACACATTCAAGAAAATAAGAGGGACGTGAGAGAGGTTTTGGTAGAACATTCAGCAGCAGAAGTATCCAATGAAGTTGACCATTATGATGCTACAGAACTTTACAGAAAGTCCTTGTCATTATAAGTAGCTGACCTCCTGAATTGACAGCATGAATTGGCATGCACATTTTGGTTCCTTCAACATCATCTTTTACTACTGTACTTTGGGGTCTCAACTTGTAGGAGCGGCTTTTTTTGCTTCCTTCCTCTCTGCTTTACACAAAGGAGAGAGATGCTGATAAATACAATAAAGGAATCTCTCAAAGACTTTCTTGCCATTTAGCACCTCACTTTTCAGAAGTGCATAGAGAACTACACAGGGAAGTGAGTGTTTTGGTTTGGGGGGATTTTTGTTTGATTTTTTTTTCCTTCGGGGTTTTTTTTTTTTTTTTTTTGCTG
>VXBU01010186.1:183061-209732 GCA_013400315.1 Bombycilla garrulus | reverse complement strand
GTAAGGATGAACAATTTCACATGCTGAAGCCCTGTGTGCAGATGAAGTTAAGCATTTGGCTGCAGGGGTGCAGTTCAATGGGTGCAAATACAGAGGTAATTCAGACAACCTGAATGCTCATGCAGTGCAGCCACCCACAGTGCAGGTGTATCACAGAGCGGAGCCAAAAAAGGATGCTGCACAGTTATCTGCAACAGTATTCTTAACACATCATTCCCTCAAGACCAGGGCTCAGAAAGCTTGGTTTTCCTGCAGAATTCTGCTGCAAAGTTGATTGATGGTGGTTTTCAGAAGTTCACAAGATCTGAGTGAATTTTTTTATGATAAAGGCATTCGTAAGGCCTCTCCTGTGTGGGTAACCTGCTGTCCAACAAAATGTGAACACATACATTTGCTTTTCTTACAGCTGGGGGAGCTTGCCTGGTCTCTTATCTTCCTTTATGACAAAAGATATGTAGAACTATAGTTTGTGTTTGAAAACCTTATCTTTCTATTGGGTTTAGCAGCTATTAGGTTAAAAAATTATGAACACAAACAGCATGTTTGGTCATGGCACCAAGCCTACCAGATTCAAGTGTTTTGGACAGTGCTCTCAGACAAGTGGTGTGTTTTTTGGGGTTGTCCTGTGCAGGGCCAGGAGCTAGACTTCATGGTTCTTGTGGGTCCCTTCCAACTGAGGATATTCTATGATCCTATGTTTGCCTCATTTCCCTAGGAACTTGGATAAAACAGCCACTCTTTACTGGTAGGAGATGGGAATGAGGCCTACTTTTGTTTTTGTAGTCATTTTTCAAACATGGCAAGGTAAAAGAAGACAATTAAGAGTGAATATGTGTGTGTGTGTGTGTGTGTGTGTGTGTTGTGCACATGTGGAGTAGAGCACATGTTGACAGAGGATGCCATTCCCGTTGCATTGTTCCCCATTCTCTATGGCATTCAAGTAGGAAAAAATGCTTGCTCTGAACTGCAGGTTGCCTGAAAATATATGGAAAATTAGTAGTTGTGGTTTTTAAGAGCTTAGCCAAACAGGAGCAATTGCTTCATCTACTTGAGAAATTAAGCAATAGTCAGGTGAAAAAAGAACAATGTAGGGCATAGTTAATTGCTCAGTAATCAGGCTGCAGTGCAGCTCCTGAATGGAAGAAGCCTTCAACAACATGAGAATGAGAGCAAGTGAAAGAAGCATTGCAGTCACCTTGTGGAAGATCCCACACTTCCACTTAGCTTGCATTAGGTAAGCAGGAGGAGTTTGAGTGGTGTTTTTCTTCCTATTTCATATCCGCCCAAAGTGCTTATCTGTCTTTATCTTGGAGCATTGATTTCTCTGTGCTCCAAGTAACAGCGAATCTGCCCTGCTAACTTATGTTGAAGCATTGTATTGCAGCCTGTCTAAAATCAGGTTTGAAAATTAGGCATACTGTTTCAAACAGTTTTCTCCCACCAGTTACACTGAGGTGTATGTTCTTGCTAGCCAAAGGAGAGTAAAGTGTACGAATTCTGCCTCAAAATTGTTTGCAGAGATTTTCTCTGGTACCTTTTATTACTCTTAACTAGATGGCTCTGTGCTCTCAGTTAAGCAGCAGTCACTGATGGAGAGAAAAACCTTTTCTCTTGTTTTGTAAAGTGCCTTGAAAGATTTAGCGTTAGACTGAAATGCTGCTTTATGCCACTCCAGTGATGTAAAGCAGCTGCTAACTCGCTGTAACCATTTTGCTGAACTGGATTTACAATGCTTTGCATCACTGTGATGATGCAGGGCAGCTGGAAAAGACCAGTGAATCTGATAATTAAAAGTACAATGCTACTTTTATCTCTTTGATGTTTGTTTTTTATTCAACTCCCTGTTTATAAAGACCAGATTGTGCTTGTGATTGCCATGATCTGAAATTAAAAGAACTGTTTATGGAAAAGTGTACTTCAACTGAGGAAGGGCAACAGAATTAAGGCCTGAGAGACATGTCAGGAATAGAAACCTTTAAGTTACAGACATGTTTGAATTAGGATGAAAACCTGTTTAACTCTTGCCACAGGCCAAGCACACCCATGTTAAACAGGTATTCTGTTCATACTCTCTATTGGCCAGAGTATCACTCCATCTTGGTGGATTGATACTATTTGCTATTATTAAAATTCTTTTTTTTTCCCCACCAAATCTGTGCCACTCTATCAGCTGCCAAGATGGTAATCAATGGCCTAATCCTGCTGAATTTGTTTGGAGCTCATTGCGTCTCCTGCATTGGTACAGGGCATTGAGGTTGCATTCCCTTTGAGCCTTCTTGCAGGACCCATCCTCACAGGACAGCAGGGCCCGTCTGGGTTGAACCACGGCTTCCCAAGTCAGCATATGTATCTCTGTGCATAGACTTCATGGTGAGAAAGTTCTTTTTTTTTCTTTTCTTTTTTTTCTTTTCTTTTAACTGCTCAGTCTTCCTTGTGGGATAGATGAGCTGTATTTGGGGAGGTTTGGCATTTCAGGAAGAGGTGAATATATTTCTCTCCCTTTACTTACGCAGCCTGTTTATTTACTGTAAGAGAGGAGGAGACAAGCTAAGGCAGGCCAACATGTAATTTCATTTGGCCACAGATGAGTGAAAATATAAACACTTACTCCTTGATTTTTAAAAACATCCCCAGAAATCCTGTTTGCTAGTGAGGCATGGTGATGATGTAACACGCACAGAGAACGTATCGGGAAAGACAGTCCAAAGTGAGCTGCTGTTTAACAGAAAAGTTAAAAATATGCCAGAAGGGAGGCAGTCATGTTGTGTAGCTGCACAAAGGGGTTTGTGTTGTGTTGTTTTGTTTTCCTGCTGGTGTGGTTTTGCCCCTTGGTTTGCCTGGAAGGGGATTTGGAATGCGCTGTGATGGGCTGCCCTCCGTGCTGGCGGCGCGGCACAGGAGTGCCTAGCAGCAGGTCTGGCGTAGGGTGATTGATCCCTCTATTTAGGAGGCATAATGCCTTCTGAAGAAACGAGCAGATCAAAGACTTTGATGATTGACAGCGATTTATGCTGCTTTTGTTTTTAATTCCTTGACTCCTGACACTTTAAGATGGGACTTTATAGAAGAAGGATGCCGTATCCTAGGGTTACGCCTCCTTTCATAACAGGGAAAGCTGAAGGAGCTGTGGAGACTGATATCCAGATTTCAGACATATTAGTTTTTATTTAAATCTGAGGTTCAGAGGTTTGTGGGCATGCTGTTTCTGTTATTAAATCATTATGCACCTACCTGGGGGGAAAAAAGCCAACAATCTTACCAGGAGTGCCTCTATAAACATTTCTTACTCTCCATAGTGTAAGGCTTGTATATTAAAAATTCTTTGAATAGCTGACCTCAACAGGTGTTTTATTTGAGCAAACAAAACAATAAATACTAATATAATCCCTGTGGAGCTGGCATTAGGCTTTGTGGGAAATGCATAATTTCCTTTACTAAATGTAGGAAGCTGCACAAATTTAATTTCTTCATTTTTGTCATTAATACCAACCCGTCCTGGAGCTCTTTTCTCCTTGAGGCAGAGGTCCAAAGCTCTGTTGCGTGGAGCTACGCGGGAGGGTTTTTCTGTGCTTTGTGTCAGGTTTTTCACTGCTTTGTCAGTGCAGGTGCCCTTGGGGGTGTGTGGCAGCCAGGGCACAGCGGGGATGAGAGCATCCCAGCAGCCCTTTGGCCTCGGGAGAGGCTGTTACACCATCGCGCTCACGGGAAACGGGGAGCGCTCTCCCCTGAGTGGCGCTGGATGTGCTGCTCTGCTGGCAGTCCCTGCAGTGCTCTGTAAAGCAATTACTGTACTTTTGGCTTCTTGTTTCTGGAAGGCCTCATAATTTAAGGGCTGGTTTGTTTGTTTGTTAGTTTTAATCTAAACCATATGTAGGTTGCAGTTTTAGTGGCTGATTTTGACATGTTCTGGAAGGATGATGTCAACTTAAAAGATGCGCTTTGCTGAAAACATTTTGTCATTTTTCTGTGGGGCAGAAACTGTGGTGTCTTTGGTCCTGGTGTCTCCAAAGACAGGGACAGTGGATTTCCTGAATCATTGCCATGACAAGCAATAGAAGGTCCAGGGAGGACCCAGTGTCATAATATGGTCTTGCAATTTTCTAACCCAGTGTTTCATTTTAATGGCAAATAAAGACAAGTCGTGACGAAACTTTACATCTGAACTGTGTCTTAATTTAGGTTATTTTCTATGTACTGCATAAAGCAGTGATGACTTGTATTTTCATTTTTCCATATATATGAATAAACTTTTTTGTTATATTAGTAAAAGCTGCCATTAGCCTTGCATTGTGATGACAAAACTGGTGTAAAGGGATGTAATCTCCAGGTTAGGTAGGCCGGTAACCGCGCCCAGGATGTCAAATGCTGCCTTTTTATGCTTACCATAAAGCCTGAGGTTCTACCCATTTAGAGAGGATGGCTGAGCTGTGGAAGCCATTAGAAAAGCCCATCACTATATTTTATCATTCCCATAAAGTTCATGAATTATGGTCCTCATTTTAAGCATCATTTACTGTTAACTCCTCTATTAACTATTTAGGTATTTCCAGAAAGAAAGTGCTCTTGTGGTAGTTCTCAGGGGATTTGAGCTATGCTAAACTTTTAACTTGTGAACTCTGTTCAGCTTGCTAGGTACACAAATCTGTTCCTAGTTTTGAACACATTGCCATAAGAAGATTTCAACTCATTTTGGTCCTCTTTGTGATGGCAAACAAGAAAATTTGTTTAAAACCATGTGAACATGGAAGTTTAGTAGTCCTAGTAAAGCTAAAATTTTGATGGTAAAAAATGAAAAAAAAAAATTAAATTAGGTTTTCTTGTTAATAGAGTGGGCACAAGTATAGAAGAGTCAAAATGCAAATCTAAACCCAGAGAATTGCATTTTCAAAAGTAATTCAAAAGAACATTTTCTTCATGCTGATGTTGGTTAACAATCTTCCTTACGTTGAAGATATTCTTTTACCTTATGAGTTTAGTGATATGCACTCTTTTATTGTTTCTCTAGCCTTTGATCTTGGGATTGACAAACAAGTACTGTGCTTTTGCTTGTGCACAACTCATCCCATTCAGCATAATTTGGTGTTGAACCTGCTTGGCCAAATTAATATTTACTCTCTGGGTTTTTTAATTTTTGATTACTTGGACAGTTGAGAAACTGCTTCACTGAAGTTGGACTAAAGCTTAACTACTTTATGTCAAAAATAAAGAAAGTCTTTCACTTCCACGTTTTCTTATGCATATAGTATTTAGAGCAAAACATGAGGAAAGATACTCCCTGATATCTTGATTTGGGTTCTGTAGTTTTGTTGCTGCTAGAGATTTTCCAATAACTAGTGTAAGTTAGATCAGCAAAATGCTTGGCTGATTAAGGCATCCTTGACCTATGTACTTGAAACAGCTGAAAGAGAAGTCCTTTTTTGTTTGTTTGCTTTGTTTTGCTTCTTTGGTGAGGATTTTGTTGTTGGTTTGATTTTAGTAGGGTTGCTTTTTGAGTGGTTTTTTTGTGGTTTGATGGTTTTGGGGTTTTTTTTTCTGCTTGCTGTTGTTTGTTTTAGAAATACAGGTTCTGGTGTTCCATGTCTTTTCAGGCCATATTTGCACATTAGGTGTTGTGCCTGAAAATGAGCTGCTCATTCGCCCCACTCTGAGCCTTACACTCCTGCTCTTAATGTCATCTAGCAAGGAAAGGCCAGATGCTCAAAACCACAGGGGATTGCAGGGGATAGTACTGAGATCTGTATGAGGATGAGATCTCTGGGGATGGTACCATTTTCAGCTGCCACAGGCAGCTTCTAGGATCAAGCTGGAACTCCCTTAGGAGTAAAAGCAAACACAACACAAACTCTTAACCAAAAATTCTTGGTCTGACCTTAGATACCAAAGTTAAATTTAGTCTAGTAATTTAGAATGACTTCTTCCTCTCATTTCCTTCACTAAAAGGGTAATCATAGGCAGTGCATAGAAAAAGCTTTTAAAATCAGACGCAGTCCTTGGGCTGGGGTCTGCAATTCACACAATCTTTGCCTGGATGTGAATCTTGGCACCGGGGTCAGTTGCTAAAGCAGGGCAGTTTTGGATAACTGCAGTTGAGATCCCTTATGACGACAGCTCAAGCTACAACATCTCTTAAATGTCCCTCACATATGTGGGAGGGAAACTCTAGGTGATGAAGCACTTACTCCCAACTCCAAAGCCTGATGTTCTAAATACTGCACATAAATATTAATATTTCATTTGTAATCCTAAAACTTTAGTAAATGCTTTTCTTTCCACAGTATGCAGTCTGGACAACGCCTGGAAACTATTCAGATTTTACTGTTTTTCTGGAAAGAACTTCCCACAATAAGGGTCAAAGCATAATTAGTGAAGAAAGTAAATAATTCTAACTGTTCTCAAAAGTTGGTTTGAAAAATAGAAAATATTTAATGCTCGAAGGCACTATGTTTAAAATCAAGCCAGTTCTTTTCCCAGAGCCAGAGTAGGATATACAAAGCCAGGTGCATAATGCACATCCAAACCTCCCTGGTGGGGGCATGCAGACATTTGAGCTCATACCTCTGCTTTCGTGCAGTTCAGTCACTAGTAGCAAGTACCTTTAAGCACAACCATGTGCTTTCTCAGCTCCAAAAGCACAGTATTATTCAAATGCAGTGATTTGGGATGCAAAATAGAAAACTTTTATTTGTAGCTTTAAAATAAATCTGGCCAAGATCTTCTCTCCAGATGGAAACTTACTGTGAAAAAATATTGGCCCATAGTCTAAAATGAGTAAGATGACCATAGCTCTTAAGGTTTACTTGATCACACTGCAGAAGGAGAGATGCTCAATTGTGCTACTTGGATGTAAGCATAGTTGTGTTATTTTCCAAGACAACAAAAGCTTAGGCTAAATAAATTAAGATAGTTTATTAGACTGTGATAGAAGGTTGCCATTCTGTTTTAAGTTTGCAAAATACAAGATGGCAAAGTTCAATTAGTCTAAATTAAAGGACAAAGAAAGCCCTGAGTTGTCAGCATAAGACAACTTCTGCAGTGTGATTTCAAGGTGGAAGCTTGAGTTCTGTTTGACTCAGCAAGGGGAATGGATTCCAGTGACCCCTTCCCTTTTGTTGTAATGAAATGATCCAATAGAAAGAGCAAGTTGGATTTAGGAGGGAAAGCCAAAATATTTCAAGGATAAAAAGCTGTTGAAAACGCTTTTTTTTCTGCTGGGCACTGTTTTCCTGTTCAGATGGAAAAACTGGCTATCAGTTATATTTTGAAAAGCTTGGAGGTCTCCTTTTCTTCTTTTTATTGTCTCCATGCAAGTATCAATCAGTTTCCCAAACAACTGGCCAGATGAAACCAGTACAGCTCTTCTCTTACTGGGTTTGTTTTCACAAAAATTTGGGATTTGCCACTGCTGTGTCTCTTGCAGCATTTGGCATGGAGGCAGACAGTGCTGATGGCCATGCACCAGCAGTGCCTGGTCCCAAGTTTCCGTGGCCAGCAAGCAGTTGAGGAATGCAATCCTGGAGGGGATATGCAGGGGGCACACCTGTGTGTGCTCCTGTGGCACTCAGCACAAAGGTTTTCTTGCTCTCCTTGCTTGGCATGCGTTAGGTATCCCCAGCTGAACATATGGAGCCAGAACCATGTGCCAGTGGTGGTGTGTTTTGTCAGGAACTATAGGGCTGGGGTAGTACTCTTCAGCTAAGCTTTGAAAACTACATTTTTTTCTTGCCGGTAACAATAAACCATGTCAGCTTGTACACTATCAAAGCATCTTTTGCTTAAACCACATGCCTTGTTTTTGTCATACTGTAATCTTCCCTCATAATGTTGCTTTCTTTGAGTTCGTTTGATGTAGACAGGAACTCCCACGCGGAACCCCACCCCCTCTTTTTCTGTAATTAATTCTGTGATCTTTATTGTGAATATCTCTTGTTGCATCTTTCAAACCCGCTTCTGAAATAGATAAACTTTTCACCACTTTGGCATTGTACTTTCCTCCATTCCTTTCAAAAATGTTTACAGGAGAAAAGGGAACAATTTCCCCCTCTCAGGGAGGCAATCCATTTGTTGCTTTGGGGAATAGTTTGAAATAAACAAATAGAGTTTGCACATAGAATTTAATGAGCTAAATAATAGTCCCAAAACTGTTTCTTTCAGTTTTGTCCAGCACCAAGATTATGATGAATCTTGTGACATGCCTAGAGTAGTCACTGTTTCCATAGTTCTTACTCACACTTAATTTTCGGTCGGTTGCTGACTCCTTTTCCTTCTGTTTTTCAAATACCAAAGGAAGTGCAGTAGGTGGCCCAGTGGAAATTCCCTTAGAAACAAATCCTTCAGCTGAAGAGATCAGACTTATGCACACTAGTGTTGATAAGACTTGGGTTTCTTTGCCCTGAGATATGAGAGGTGCAGTTGTGATTCTCCTGACTGAGGAGATGGCAGAATGTACCATTCCCAGATCAAAGGGAGGGATTGGATTTAAGTGTTATTTGCAGTCACTTGATGTGCAGAGTGGCTGGCTGCTGGCTGGGAAGGCTTGGGCACTGGTTACCTTGATGCAGTTGGAGAAAGATCGTATTTTGTTGAATTTCACAAAAGCTGTCTTCTGATCGTCAGGACCAGCACCATGCATCTGCTGGAGAATGTGTCAGAAACATTTATGGGGTGTCCACAAGTTTTCTGAGGAGTTGGGGTGTTCTCACGGGTACCACTTTGGAGGCACAAAATCCAGCCCTTCAGTGATTGAGCAGGAGGACATTCTGGCCTGTAGAGTGACCTTGTCCAGCTAGTGTTACTGAAAACACCCACCCAAATACTGAGCCCTGTGCTTTGGGCTCTGAAAAGTGACACCCAAGCAAACAAGGTGGCTTGAGAGAAAAACGTGGATTGTTTTCTGCCTCTGAAGATGGCTTGTTTCTTGTTGATGGAGAAAATTGAATTACATTCTAACAGAGACGCAGTGATAGCTGAGGTTTGTGCTGGGGGAGGGTTGGTACAGTATGCTTGTACATTTTTCTTTTCTGTTCAGAATATTAGTGTTATTGTGGCTTTTTGTTTCTTACTTTCAATGAAAGAGGTTGACGGAGAGGTTAGATACCAGTTCTGCCTCAGTGATTCATTAAAGCAGAGCTGGAGGAACGGAAGTTGCCCTGTTCAAAGGTGTGGGGAGTGTTTTATTGTTCTGCACGGTGCTGTGAATGCCAACGATTTTGCAGCTGTGAAAAGGGCTCTTAATGAGTTTCAGCATTTTAATGTACTTCAAGTTCCCAATTGTACAAATTTAAGAAGCTTAGCAATTCAGTATCTCCTGAATAATAGCATTTATTTTATACTCTAAATACACTTGGGGAAGTCTCAGCAATACTGCAGGAAGTCTTGGTAATATTGTGGCTCCTTCCCGATGTAATAGCTTTAGAGGACCTAATTGACTTGAACAGTGGAATTGGTCCTTTAAAAAACATGCACACACAATTTTTGATTAATGAGCCCCATAATAAATCATTAATCTTTTTTGGCTCAGAAATTGTCTGAATAGTTTTCAAAGTAGAAGTTGTGTATGTGTTCCTAAACTGTCTTTGTGATACGGTGCTTGCATTTCAAATCTATCATCTTCAATTAACAAAAAAAAATAATCTACCATAATTTAATTTTAGAAAAACAAGTCTAAACTCTGAACTACTTGGTTACTAAGAGGCCTGTGAAGAAATATCTAGGTAGGAGTACTTCCTCTTAGAATAATAAAAGCACTGTGAAATGACCATGTAATAAGTGTCCTTCTTCCTGAAGGATCCTAAAGTGCTTTTACACATTTTCTATAGTCAATGTGGGTTATTCACCCATCACTTTAATGAAACCAGTCTTTACTGACTGTGCTAAACAACACTTTTTATAGGAAGGAAATCACAAATAACTCTTGCATTTGAAACTCTGGGGAGAATTTGAGGTAGGCAGATTGTAATTGCCCAATTTGGAAATAGGCCAGAAGACTGTGATTAATATACCCAGGCTGCACTTTAATTGTCCCAGAGTACTCAGGGCCTTGGTTTCAAGTGGGCTTTGTCTGTGAATAGTATTTCTTTTTCTTCATGTTAATTTTGGAGCTTATAGAATGGATAGCAGGTTTAGCAGAATTGAAAAGTGGGAAAATTTGTTACTTACATGGGGATTAGCAGCACGGGGACAGTACAACACAATTTTCTAGGTGTATCACAAGTGGCAGAAGCTGGTTGTGTATTTTGTTTTTTCTTGTTGTTTCACTGCATGACCTGGGATTTGGTTGGTTATCTTGATTTTTTTTTTTTCTCATACTTGACTATTTTGAACTCTTAAAATGTTGTTATTTCAGGTCTTAAAATTAATAGCGCAGGAAATGCAAATAACTCTACTCCTTAGCTATTCACTTTCTCAGGGAATTGCTTGGTCTTTTGAAACAATGTAATATCTCAAGAACCTGTGGAAGGCAGCCTAACAGGTTAAGTTGATTGATCTTTAAAAATAGGGTCATGTAACTCAAAACTATTTCCCATAAAAAACAAACAAGCTGCAGAGGTTGTTGATGCTTTTCCCAGCAGAGCCAGCCTCATCCGCTCCCTGGCGTGGAAAGGCTGGGAAACCTCTGAGTGTCAGATCCCATCCTGAGGCTGCTGGATGTGCAATCCATCTGTGGCAGGCACCAATCTGCAGGTCCACAACTGAGTCAACATCAGACTGAGACTTTACTCAGTGGGATCCAATGGATATTTATTTTTCTCTTTGAAAACCTGAGCATTTTTAAGGTATTTTTTGGTAGATTCGGCATTTTGTGACCAACTCCATGTTTAGGACATTAGATGTGGGAGGTTTTTGTGATTTTTTTTTTCTTTTTTTTTTTTTTTTTTTTAAAGTCATCCCCAGAATACATGTAATGTTAGCTTGATCTGTTGACAAAGTTGAGCTGAACACAGATTTCTCAGGACTGCATAATATCAGGTTTGGTCCCTTAGGTTTAAAGTGTTTACCCAGCTAGTAAAGAAATCTCACACATCCACAGCAGTATTTTTTACCATGTGCCACCAGGAATTGCTACAGTCATGACAGGAACCTCACAAAACAACTGGAATTTCACAGGTATCTTTTCCATCTTGCCTCCTTTAGAAACAACTGCAATTTACCTCCACAGAAAAATGGTCTTTTTTTTTTTGTTGGTTTTTGGTTTTTTTTTTTTTTAATTTATGTCATCAACTGATATTAGTACCAGCAAGGAGAAGTAGTGGCATAACAAGTGAACCTCAGGTAAAGCACTCCTAATTTACATGGTAAAATGTCTCTCTCTCATTCTGTTTCTTTGCACTAGTGATGTAATATTGGACAGCTGAGAGTTTAACATGTTCCACTTTTAAGCCTTGAGGTTTTCTTTTCACTAAAACTGTTCTGGAAACAAGTTATGAATACAGCACCTGAGAGAGGTAATCCAGAAGCCTAAAGTATTCAGTCGTTCAAGTTCTCTTCTTTAATGTTGTCTTTTCCATTATAAAAAAGGATTCTGAGTCTGGAATAAAGTCATAGAATCTTATCAGATTCTAAGATAAACAGAATGGTTTGGGTTGGAAGGAGCCTTACAGATCATGGAGTTCCAACCCTCCTGCCTATGTCAGGGACACCTCCCACTAGACCTGCTTGCTCAGAACTCCCCCTCAGGACCCCAACTTGGCCTCGAACACTGCCAGGAATGGGGCACCCACAACTTCTCTGGGCAACCCCTTCTAGTGCCTCACAATAAAGAGTTTCTTCCTGGTATCTAATCTAAACCTACCCTCTTTCGGTTGGAACCCATTCCCCCTTGTCCTGATGACTCTGATAATTTAAGGACCAACACAAGAAGCAGGTCCAGCTCTCAGCATCCTAGGAGACCACACCACTCCCTCTATACCCTGCAGCAGATTGCTCTTTGTCTTTGATTCCCAGTCATCCACTACACCCAAAATGCCCAACTGTAATTCCTTTCCAGTCTGGGACTCAAGGAGTGCCTGTACACCTTGTTTCACAGTTTTCTTACTGCAGAAATTCTTAGAGTTGCTTATGATTTATAAGTGAGAAAGAGAATAATAACATCCTTCCTTTGTTGGATTGATGCAGCCATCACTTTTTTATATGAACAGTTTATACACATATACAAGTAAATGTAAAATATGATTACATGCAGATATATTTAATCACACACAAGCAGACCAGCAGCTAAACACATTAAGAGACTTGGTATGGGGATATGAGCTTTTCATATACAGTCAGTTCCACATATGATGCATAATTGCAAATGTACAACCTTTTTTTGGAAGTCTGGATGTAGTCTTATATGTTTTTACACATAGGCATCTGTTTAGCCAGATCTTCAAAACTGAAAGCATATGTAAACTGCAATGCATTTTAATGTGTATATTTTGTTGTTAGGTATATATAATATAGCACCTTATTCCATCATTGATGGAGGGAGACAATTTACAGGAGCATGTAGTGACAGGAACTGGCTTAAATCTGAGAGAGAGTAGTTTTAGATTAGATATTAGGAAGAAATTTTTCACCATGAGGATGACAAGGCATGGGAACAGGTTGCCCAGAGAAGTTGTGGATACACCCTCCCTAAGTGTTCAAGGCTGGGCTGGATGGATCTCTGAGGAACCTGATACAGTGGAAGGCATCCCTGCCCATGACAGGGGGCTGTAGCTAGGAGACCTCCAAGGTCCCTTCCAACCCAGGCCATTCTGTGATTCCCATGCACACACACACACAGAGGCTCTCAGATATACATATAGACCTTTCCCACAGCTGAAATACTCTATAGACATAAGAACAGATATGCATGAGCCTCGGAGAGCTTAATATTGGAATGCTGGTGCGTTTTCTCACAGGCCAGTTTAGTACAATATAGCAAATCATTGACATGTGAGCAGTCACAGCAGGCCAAGACAAGATTTCTGGAAACAAAAGGGAAGATGGAGTTACAGGGCTTGGATCATTTCTTTCTTTCATTTCTCCTTCTTTCAGGGGCTGGTCATGTGTACTCAGGCTCAATTATTGTGCTCTGAGTTCAGCTTGCAGTATCTTTGAATCTCTTCTGCACTGCTCTCTTGTATGATCTTGTGCCATCCTTGTACAGTTTGCCTCCTGGTCTCTGGGTTACAAAGGCAATGAACTGCATGAGCTCCATGCAGCAGCACCTCAGAGCTTGTCCTTCCCACCCTTTACAGCTCCTGTCCAGCCAGCCCAGCCCTGATGCATCTCACCAGCTGACAACTGGATTTGTTATTTCATGTTGGTTGCCAGATAACTTTGCTTAATGGCTTTCTCAAAACTCTCTTTCTGCCACAAGAATAGCACATGTGCCCTTTCACTCCAGTCTCTTGAGCAGAGGGAAATTATTTTTCTTCTCCACAGTAGGACCAAGTTATGACTCCTCATGGGTGAGCAAGATTTGCTTTATAATTCTGTCTTGACCTTTCATAGGTGGATAGGACTGGTCACGTTGTCCACCTTGCTATACCTATTCCAAATCCAGAGTGGTTTTCCGCTTTCTTCTGCAAATAATTGTTGACTTTGTCTTCTTCTCTGTCAGTACACAACTGGAAACATTCATTGGCTTGGAAAACTTGAGTCAGTGCTTGTTGCTGCATTCTCCTAGCTGATATGAAATGTGGAAGGAACTAATGAAAGGTTTGTAGGAAAACTCATTAAGAACTTGTGCTTATCTTGGGTTTTGAATGTAAGAGAGTTCACAGACTACTTTTTTGGTTCACTGCTTACCCCCGCCGCCATCTTGCACTGTATTCTTAGTAGATGGAAAATAAAATCCCATTTCCTCTCTTCTTTCATCAAATGGCAAGAGGAGAACCATGTTTCTCATACTGCTTTCTCTGTCCTTCCTTTCTCCCCCAGTATTGTAGATATATAGGATTGCTTACTACTCTCCCCTGGCTTTCCACAAACCTCTAAGGTAATGCACTAAACCACTCAGATTCCTGTTTTCTGCCTATGCAAAGCATAATATACCCTTAAATCATGCTTCCTTCCCCAGTGGTACATGGTTTCTGTGTCAGGGAAGGTAAGCTTTGAGACTTAGCTCATCTTATTCTCCCAAGCAGCCTATAAAGAACTACAGACACCTGGCCTCTCCTCCCTGGCCACCATGGGTTATTGATTTGTTTCCTGTCATTGCTGTGCTTTCCCTGTTCATTAGTTGTAGCCTCTGCAGCTGCCCTGGCGCTGGTCACAGCCCTAGGTTAGCTGAGGGCAGAGCAGGGAGGGAAGCAGTCCCACACAACGCACTCCCCCTTCAGCTACCTGCTGTCTAGGCTCTGCTTTTTGACATTGACTGCAGCTGTGGAGCAGTGGACTTCCCTGGCAGGAAAAATCCGAACAGACAGTGCCAACACTGCTGAGACTCCAGCCTGGACACTATGGAACCATCCAAGCCTGCTCAATTAGGCAAAGAGGCAGGATTTTAACCCCCATCATTAACCCCTGCATGTTTCTTTCCTGATGTTGGCCCCTGATCTCAACTTTATTTACCAGGCCAATCTCATCACACAGAGCAAGACCTGCTGTGATAGGTACTGAGGAAAGCACAGACAGCTCAGCAGTTCAGGACTGTGTCATGCAGTGGGATTCAGCAGTGTTAATCACAGCAATTCAACCCTGCCTTTTTGTTCTATTTTAGTGGGTTATTCTTTAAATAAATGAAAGTTTCCTTTTCCTCCCTTACTCATAATATTTCCTCATTTTCATCTATGGGGGTGAAAACTGATTATTTCAAGGCCTTCTTGCTAATCCTCTGCTGGGAAGTGCTGACTCAACTTTGGAAATTCCACAAATAGGGAAAATGTGGTAGTGTTGCGCCTGTCGTGCTTCTGAGTGATAACCATCCCTTGTCACATTTGAAACATGACTTGGTTGCTTTTTTATATCTGATGCATTTAGATATAGTACAAGTATTTCTGCAGTGTATATTTTGTGAGCTGAGCCTGATCTTAAAAGGAAATCATATTTTTGTCTGTGTTAAACACAGATTTCTCAAAATAAAGCTGTCAAGGCAGTGTTTTACGATGGATTTTGGTTTCCTTAAGCAGTGTCTATGTAGATTTTTTTTCCTTAGGTTTCTGTAGTAGTTAAAAGTATCCAGACTCCCTGAAAATTGATGCATCCTCAAGGACTAGAAGGTTTCTATTTCTGGCATGTGCATCAAGATGAATAACTATTCTCTAGCAATTTGTATGGACTCAGGCTAAGTAGGCCTCAACCTTTATCCCAACAGGAATTCCCAGACCAGAAAATTCTGACTTCATTTATGGTTTATAGGAAGTAACACAAAACATGACAAAAGAAAGCCTTCCGTTTTCTTCACAGGCAATCACATGGGACCTGTGCACTGCTTGAATTCGCCTTTGGGTCAGTAGGTCAAATATTAAAAAGCCTTTTATTGTCCCAAAAAGTCCTCTTAAAGCTTTTAATGCTGTCCCAGTGCTGATAATTTACTGCTGTTAATAGCTATGGTCTTTTTTCAGTCCAAATGTAGACAGTTAAATGTTAAATCTTTGAATTTTAAACAAAGAAATCTGAGTTTCCTCAGATTCCTCAGACTTGGCCCCAAATCTAGAGAAGCTTCTCAAGAGTCAAACACATGAGCTCCTACTGATCTGCAGGTGGATGCAACATTGATAACAATTTAACTCCGTGTGCAAATTTGTTTTGTTCTTATATTTCTGGAAGCTTTGAAATGAAATATTAAAGGAAAACAATAAATGCATGATAATCATCAGAAGAAATGCATTCACTGGGCTATTTGCATCTTTATTAAACTGAATGCAGTTCTGAAAATATTTTACGAGCACAGATGCTGATGCTACCAACTAAGCCAAAGAGAATTTTTCTGTAGCATTCAGTTAAAAAAGGATCAGGCCATGACAGAGCAAATACTCTTTCCTTGGAAAGAACAGCTGCTAAAAATAGTGGACAGAAAGTCCTAAGGCCACTGTGGCCAAGTACAGGTTACGTGTGCACGAACACATCTGTAACTTGTGGCACTGCTGCTCTGTTGTGCCATCCTACAGCCCCCGGAAGATCAGACAGCAAAGCCCTCACCTTTGCCATGCCCCTGTTGTTTAAGGAGTCCCACGGCTTCCTTTGCTGTGGAAGGAACATCCAACCTCGGCTCTAATATCTGCTACAATCTCCACAAGTTACACAGCGGGGGCTAATGTACAGGTTGATCTAAAAGCTTTTTATCTACAGTTTGAGGAACCCAGTTTTGTCCTCTACAATGGCACTGCACTCTGACCTCTGAGCAAGTGGTATTGTATCCTGGGACTGATTAGGGAGAAAACCATTTGTTTCCACTGCCATTTGCAATCCTTTTGGTCTAGTGTTACTGCCATGAGAGCACAGACATTCTGCTTCAAACTTTGAGATAAGGAGGTAGAACAACCCAGTCAGCTCCAGGACTCACCACTCTTGAGAGTTGTCATCCTGACAAATGTAGACTAAAAAAGCAAGATCTAGCAATTCTGTAATAATTTGAACCATTTACTCTAGAATCTGCATTGCTGTATGCACAAATCCAGCTTTTGAGTACTGGTTATCATAACTCTTGATATTTCAGCTTATGCAAAGTAGAACTGTAGAATTCTTGTAGGAGTTGTATTACCTCAACATAACAAGAGTTTCTTCTTGAAATGCTTGGTGTTTATGTCAGGTATTTGGAAGTATGATTCAGGTGTATGGAAGTATAAGTAGAGCAAAAATAATTGTGAATTTCTTTCTCACATATTATTGCAATCATATTTTTTTTCATTGAGCGTTTTACATACATTGAAAAAAGCATTTCAACTAATTAGTGTCACTGGCACTGCAGATATTTTTTGAGGAACTGAAGTAAGCAGTGCTACTAAATACTTATTCCTTGCTATATCATGTTTTTTTAAAATTAAAAATAATCACAAGAATCCATTAAAATGGGATGTTTCAGTGCATACGTCTAAGTTCTTCTTTTAAAGAGCGCTTTAAATTAAGCTGTTAATTTAATGTTATTGACTGAGTGCATATGGAAATTCAGGTTGAATTAGTTTTCTTTCCTCCCTCATTGATAATGAAAAGCGTATACTGTGGCCTAATTTCCTGCTATGTCCTCTACAAAGAAAGTGATCTCTTCTGTAAACTCTTTGCTCTCTGTTGCACATCACAAATGCACCCTTTCTGTTGGACAGTATCATGTAAAACCCAGTTCTAGGAGAAAGTGAATAGCAGAGTTAAAGATTTGTTAACTTGCTGAGGGAGAAAGAGGGCTTGACTCTTCTCTGCATATCAGTAAGAGAATCCTGCAAAATGTTCATCAATCAGCATGTCATTAGCCCAGTACAGCATAAAGGAACCAAACATACTTGAGGCGATTTTGTCCAATGGGCAATGGAAAACTGTCATAAGTTCCCAGTCACACCGTGGATGACAAATGAAAATAAATAGATAAGGTATTCAACTTAGAGTGCAGCTCATCTAGCAAATTAGCCTTTTGCTTACAGAGGTTACAAGTGAGCTTCTGATTTCAGGTTCATGGGTAGGGGTTAGTGTAGCATATTCAGAAATTGCTATAGACAGCCATCAGATCATCTGAGGTAATTAATTGATTCTTAGCAGCAATAAAAATAGCAAACCAGTCGCTGCAACAGTGTGAAAGAGAATATGGGGACAACTGAACATATTCAAAGCTAGAATGACACAATGATTTTTTTTCCGAGTTGATCTGCCTTTGTGGCTTCACTGTACTGTGGAAGTTGGAAGCTGGAAATTTGTTTCTGAATCTGGAAGACTAAGAAGTAAGGAGTTCTAAAAATCCCACCTTGTAATAGCAAAAGTGTGAATAAGAGTTTTTTTTTAATCAGTCTTTGATAGTTCTGGTTACAACTGTATTCTGCAGAAGTGAAAGGAGGTACCGTGTATCTTATAGAGTCTGAAGGCAGCAGCCATAGTGACTCAAGCCCATATTTCCCACAGAAGACATAGGACAAATCAAATCACCATTGGCAGGTGAATTGCATGATGGAAGGTTCTGCAGCAGCTCTGTGCTAGACAGACCAATAACAATTTGGTTCCAGCAATATTTAGCTTCAGCAAATGCTGTGTTGTCCATGAACAAACTTAATTAAAAGAGGGCTGAGTCCAGCTTACACAGCAGACACAGCACTCTGATTGTTTGCACAGAGAGAAGAAATCCTGGGCATATATAAACTGTGAACTTTTTTAAAGTTCATGGTTTTAATTAAAACAGTACTTATTAAATAATACTCTGCTGTGGAGCTGATACAGGTATTTGTGACAAATAATTTTTTCTACAATATCTTTTGTTTTTTCTCTTCATAGGTCATGGGGTTTAGGAATTTGCTTGTTTGCAATTTTTGGACAAAATTTGGTAGAGTAAATGTTAGCCTGTGCCTTGTTTAGGAAGTAACTGCAGAGTGCTTCAGTCAGTGATGGCGCAGTAATGCTGGGTGCTCAAGTCACATCTCTTTTCTCTGGTGATTCCAGGATTTCAAATGCCAGGAGTTCTTTTCTTGGGTCGTTATAAAGTTCAGAAAAGCTTAAATTTAGTTATGCAAACAACAATAAAATACTTTTGAAAATCATTGGAAAAATGCTTTAAGTCAGAATAGCACTTATGAGTGTTTTCTGTGTTCACGTGCATAACTTCTGAGTCTTTTCAGAAGGTGACCCCATTGTTAACAGACTTTTAACATAACTTAGTAACAATCAAGTTTATACAGAAAAAGGATGCTGCAAGTTTATTTTTAGCTGTATTTATAATGTTCGATGGATTTTGCTTAATTATTGCTGTATAGTGGTTGCATAATTATTCTGCGGCCAAATCTCCCGTGACACTTTGGAAATACCACATGTAATAAATTTTGAACCATCACGATGTAAACATCAGGTAGGGCTTGGCACACAAGAAAGATAATTTATGAAACATGTAGTCAGCACTAAGTCTAAAGTGACTACTGTGAAGTCAGTCTGTCAGGGTGGGAGATTTAACATTTCAGGATGCTTAATCTTCATGTATTGGAGCCTTTGGAAGACCATCAAACAACAAGAGATTCTTTTGAAGGTACCTAAGACAAAATAAGCTGCTTTGAATAACCAAATGTCCTCTGTTCTTCAGTATTTTCCCTGTGAAACCATCCGTGTTTAGACAGTGTTGGTTGAGGAGATAGCTCATGCTTCAACCAAAGCCTAATGCAAGAAATTTGAAGTGGAAAGGGGATAAAACCAGGCTCAGTAGCGATAAAGCCTGGGGGCATCATGCCAATGTTGGAGGGACAGTGTGCTAGCGAGATCTGCTGTCTCAGTGGAGACAGAGGCTGGAGATCCATGCAAGACCACAGGGGTTATTGGTGTGTTTGAGACCTCAGAAGCACCTGAGAATGTTCATGTAATAGTTCTTCCCCAAAAAACAGGTTGGGATGAATAACCCAGCTACAAGTTAATCTGGCTACTTCCATTAAAGAAAATAAAAATTGCTTCTATAAATACATCAGCAGTAATAGGAGAGCTAAGGAAAATTTCCATATGTAATTGGATGTAGAGGGAAACAGTGACAAAGAATGTGGAAAAGGCTGATGTACTTAATGCCTTCTTTGTCTCAGTCCTTAATAATAAGACCAGGAGTTGTTCAGGTGAGCTGAAAGATGGGGATGGGATCAGAACGAAGCCCATATATTCCCAGGGGAAATGGTTAGTGTTCTGTTATTCATGGGGCCAGACAGGATCCACCCAAGAATACTGAGGGAGCTGACATACTGCTCATCGAGCCCCTTTCAATTATTTCCCAGCAGGAAGGTTGAGGTTGACTGGAAGTTAGCAAATGTGACACCCATCTATAGGGACGGGAATATCGGGAGAACTACAGGTCTGTCTGCCTGACCTTGGTGCCAGGGAAGGTTATGGAGCAGATCATCTTGAGCACAATCATGCAGCACATGCAGGATAGCCAGGGCATCAGGCCCAGTCAGGATGGGTTTGTGAAAGGCAGGTCCTGCTTGACCAACCTGGTCTCCTTCTGTGACAAAGTGACACACTTAGTGGGTGACGGAAAGACTGTGGATGCTGCTTACCTAGACTTTACTGCAGCACTTGACACTGTTTCCCACAGCATTCTCTGGGAAAAACTGGCTGCTCGTGGTTTGGATGCATGTGTTTTCACTCAATAAAAGTTGTCTGGATGGCCAGGACCAGGGGAAGGTGGTGGATGGAGTTATATCCAGCAGGGAACTGCTCACAAGGTGTGTTCCCCAGGGATCAGTGTTGGGCCAGGCCTGTTTAGTATCCTTATCAATGATCTGGATGAGGGGATCGAGTGCACCCTCAGCCAGTTTGCAGATGACACAAAGTTGGGCAGGAGTGTTGATATGCTGGAGGGTAAGGAGGCTCTGCAGAGGGATCTGGACAGGCTGGAATAGTGGGAAAAGGCCAATTGTGTGAGGTTCAACAAGGTGAAGTGCTGGGTCCTGCACTTGGGTCACAACAACCCCACTGAACACTGCAGGCTTGGGGAAGAGCGGCTGGAAATCTGCCTGGTGGAAAAGGACCTGGTTCAACAGCAGCTGAACATGAGCCAGCGTGTGCTGGCCAATGGCATCCTGGTCTGTATCAGCAATAATGTGGCCAGCAGGACCAGGGCAGTGACTGTCCCCCTGTGCTCAGCACTGATGAGGCCACACTGAAATCCTGTGCTCAGTTTTGGGACCCTCACTGCAAGAAAGACACTTGGGGGCTGGAGCCAGTCCAGAGAAGGGCCATGGAGCTGGTGAAGGTTCTGGAACCCGAGTTCTGTGAGGATCAACTGAAGGAGCAGGGATTATTCAGCCTGGAGAAAAAGGAGGCTCAGTGGAGACCTCATCGTTCTCTACAGCTGCCTGAAAGGAGGTTGTAGCCAGGTGGGGGTCATGTTCCCATGAAAGAAGTGACAGGATGAGAGAAAATTTTCTCAAGTTGCACCAGGGGAGGCTCAGATTGAATATTAGGAAAAAAAAAAATTCACCATAAGTATCGTCAAGCATTGTCACAGGCTGCCCAGAGAAGTGGTGGAGTCGCCATTTCAGGGGGGATTTAAAAGACAAGTGCATGTGGCAGGTAGGGACATGGTTTAATGACGGACTTGGCAGTGCTGGGTTAAGGGATGGACTCAGCGATCACAAAGGTCTTTTCCAACTGAAACAATTCCAAGATTCTGTGCAAGAGCTTCAGAAAAACTCTTGACAAGGAGGCCTGCATTACTTTTAGCGTATCCTTCAACTGTATCTGTTATATTATTGATACATTGTGCACTAATAAAATCCATGTGAAATTTAGGTTTTCTGTACAGCATTGTAAGCCTTTGTGGTGTGGTGCTCAACAAGAGAGTGAAACTGGCCAGGGATCAATAGGTAACTAGCCATTGATTTAGCTGTCTACATTTTTAAAAATGTGCCCACACAAAGGAGAGCAAATAAACAAGGAAAAAGTCAAAGGGAACCCTGGCAGCTGCACTTCATTCGTTTTGTTCACCTCATGTTACTGCAATACTGGCTCAAAATATGTCATTGACAAATCTGGAAGGCTGCATCGTCTGGACCATTGCTGTGGCAAAGGTTTCATGAGAGTTTTTTAGTTCGTTCCTTTTTTGATATAACAAATATGTAATGTAAAAAATCTTTGAAGGCAGGACTACTGTCACTTAATACATATCAGTGTATCCTCACTGATTGGAAAGGTACCACATGCAGGTACACGGGCAAGATCTCCATCCCCAACCCCTCACCATACCCTTCCCTCCCATCCTCACTGAGAAAGAGGAAAAGGATTTCCTGCTGTCACTTCTCTGATACCAGGAGGTGGTGGGAGTTTGGGGTGACTTTCTTTTAACTTTCACTTTACTAGCCCGTGTTCATCCTGTCTAACAGTGATTAAGTAGGTTAGGAGCATCCTGCCGTGCCTGAATAGGTCAGTGAAGAGAGAACATCTCTAAATGTTCCTTGAAGACATATTAGGTATTAGAGCTGAAGTTAAACACCAGGATTATAAATTCAGTACCTTACTCTCTCTGAAACCTGGCATCTTTTGTACATGTGAAAAATGTACTGTATTAATGTGGAAAAGCAGCAGGGCTAAAGAGTAACAATAGAAAACTAGGGGGAAAGTCTTTTCAGTTTGAATTTTGGTCTGTGAATCCAACCAAATGCACATAAAATCAGCTTTTAAATGAATGTCTGTTTCAGATGTCCTGAAAAATTCTCATGATCTGAAGTACTAAAAATATGAATATTACAAAATAAAACAAAAAGAAGAACAATTGAATTGTGAATCTAGTGAGGGAAAGTATTACATGCTTCCTCTACATTTCATTTAAACTTAGTGGCTATGAAAACTCCAGAAATAATTTAACAAACTTAAGATGAGACTGATGCTACCACACAACTGCAGTTTTCAAAATAGTGAGCAAACACTGGAAAATGTATGAAATGGCACGTAAATGTTTCTGTATAAATGATCTGGTTTCATATATATGGTTCCACATAAATGGCTTTCTCTATAAAAAACATGACTGTTTTTATCTTGAGGGGAGACAGAAGTTCAGCTTAGATCTTTAAAGAAGACAAGGAGTTTAATGCATGAGCTGAAGATCTGGGCAGTAGCCATAAGGCAGATATGAACTAATTTGGAGAAATTACTGCTTGAGGGTATTTTGAACCTGCATCTAAAAAGACAATTGTGTTTCTAAAGGTGAGCTGTAATATTGACCTGTGTCAAAATTAATATTATGAAGTCTCAATTTATTAAAGACAAGCATATGATCCATTAGTATAAATATTGATTATGTATTTTAAAAGAGGAGTTCAGAATCTCATATTGATCCATATACAAAGTTAAATTCCCAGAATAAGTTTCAAAGGTGGAAAAAGAAATAATTTGAACTCATAATCAGTGCTTAGTTTCCTAGAGCAAGCTGCTCTAAGGAGAAATAAATTAGGTTCAGTAAAAGGAATCGGTACATAAGGTTTCCAGGTAAACCCAACATGCTCAGTTTCCAGTCCTACTGAGTTCACAGATTAGAAGAGTTTTGAGCTCCTTTTGGGAAAAAAAATCACATCGCCAAAAGCTGTCTGCCCCTCCCTACACGTGTCTTTAAAGAATGCATTACTAAATGTACTGCATAAAGAGGCTCAGCCTCAGCTCGCACAAGAAGGATTTGTTCTTTCAGCTTTTCACGCATTGCTTCCAAAGATTATCTCAAGATGGGAGGGAAAATCCCATCTGAATGTTGTCCTTCCTTTCAAAAGTTGTCTGGGAGGGCCCAGCAAAGCAAACAGCAAACTTGGAGTTGCAGCACACCCTCCACTAGGATTGGGTTTGTTTGGGTTTTTTTTCTGTTTGAATTGCTGTTGGTGTAGTGTATTTCAAATCCTCTGCATTATAAATTTCTTTTGCTTCCTTGGCACAGGCCTTGGGAGCTGAGTGACTGGCTCAGTTCTTGCTAAAAGGCAGTAACAAAATTTCTGGCTGCTTCCCCAGTACAACTACTCCTGACTGCTGAACTCCAGAGTCCTGCAGCAGGACGCCTGCTCTGCTGACCACTGGAGTTGGTCTGAGCTTATCCAAAACATGGGCTTGACCTACTCTTAGTTTGCAGTATTCACAATTTTAAACCTTCCAATTTTAAAATCGGATTTTTTTTTCCAAATTGAAATTAAAAAGAAATTTAACCTTCACTATTTTAAGGTGTGGTTTTGATCACTTTGATGGTTTCTATCATACACATCCCCAGCCAGAATGGCCCAACTGCAACATATGTGTGCAGCTGAAGCCCCTGGGGCACAAGGGCCAGAGGAGCTGAGGTCTTATGCTCATACAATGATGGTGAAACAGGCTGCAGTGGGAGCAAAGGGAGTTGCAAAAAGCCATGCACTTCTCTGGAGAGGAGCTTAAATTGACTTAATTTCTTTTTTGTTGTTGTCGTTGGCTCATTCTCTGGCACTCAGTGTATCCACGCAGACTGGCACACACCAGGATCCCAGAATGCGCTTAGCCTAAGGTGTGAGGCTGTGCCAGGATTTTGTAGAGTTGGGACTAGCTGGATAAGTTTATCCCTGCCTCTTTGGGGCTGCAGTGCAAGTGCAAACTGTATGTGGAAAATCCTTGGGCTGTCAAATGGGAGATCTTGGCTAAAATGAACATCTGTGAGGATAGCCAGGAGCAGGCTTTTGAGTGTGCCTTGAGACTGCACTTGCAAGTCTGCACGTCTTGAGCGTGGTTCTTCTGCAGCTGGCACACGCAACAGGCTGCACAGTTGCTTCACCACTCTCTTCATGAAGCAGCGCCTTGGCCTGGTATTGTACCCATTATTTATCCCTGCTTGGCACGGGGCCTGGGAAAGGCAGAGGAACTGTGCTGCCACACTGCAGAGAGCCCTCCACTGCTCCCAGGAGCCCCCTGCTCCTCTCCTGTGAACCTACAGGACTGCAGGCAGCTGCAGTCGCCGGCCTGGGGTGTCAGTCACTGGCTGCAGAGTCCCCCTGGAGAGGCCCTTCTCACTCGTGGGGGACTGGACCCAAAGGACAGGTGTGCTGTGCGAAGATGTGTCACTCCCCTTGTGTGGTTCAGAGGGGTAAATGTCTTCCCTAAAAGGGTGGTCAAGGATTGGAACAGGCTGTCTAGAGAGGTGGTACAATCACTGTCCCTGGAAGTTTTGAAGAAGCACGTAGGTGTGGTGCTTAGGGACGTGGTTTAGTGGCGGATCTGGCAGTGTTAGGTTAATGGTTGGACTTGATCTTGGAGGTCTCTTCCAACCTTAGTGATTCTAGGATTCTGTGAAATCTCTAGCGAAGCCCAGGCTCTGCTTGGCTGGTGGCTCCAGGTCTCCAGCTGTGGGGCATCCGAGTCACGGTGCTGATGGGAGTTGTAGGGGAGTTGTTTGTGATGAGCGTGTGGCTTTCTGCCACCCACCCCTTTGGTTCCTGCCCAGACTGTTAGGGGCACAGGAAGAAGATGCAGTTCTGAAGTGACCTTCAGTATCAAACAAAAGACTTTCAGCTCTCTCACTGATGACTGGTCAGTCAGTGCATTTTGGGACTGCAGACGATAATAAATGTGATTTTAGTGGCCCAAGACGGGAAGTAGCATTTTTTTAATGTCTAGTGAAAAGTCGTAGAGAGAATTAAATGAACCACAGGAAGCCTGATCCAGACAGTAACATTGTCATCAGTCCTGAAACCCTGGGAGCTGTTCCTTCACTGAAGGTGGAAACTGAGCTGTCAACTGTTAGGATTATGAAGGGCAAGTAGTTCATGGGGTGCTCGGACTTATGGTTCTGGTTAGGCTTATCTTGTCAACAAATGGGCACATTTTGAACAGCAGGACACTTACCTTGGACAGTGAAAAGCTCAGCAGTGACATTGGGATGGGGAAGAGAATATCTCACATGGGAGCTTGGGGAATCTGGGATGAAAAGGCTTGGGCAAAATGAGAGGTGGATGTCAGCACCTTCACGCTGAACATCAGAGACCTCTGCACAACTAAGAGAGATCACAAGGAGCCTCAGTGCCAGAGGCTGGGAGTGGGACCAAGCCTGAGAAACAGGGACTCATGAGGGTGGGTGGCAGTGGGGTCTGACTGCACAGTGATAGGGCAGATGGGTTCCACACCACCCCTGTAAAGCCTGCTCTGCTCCAGGCCACATTACTATGAAGGCATTTCATCTTATTTCAGTCGGTTCTGTGATATATGGCTTCTCTAGGGTGATACTTCTCTGTAAGGGAAAGGGGTATTTCTTTAAATGTTCTATTTTTACACTAAGGGAAAATAATGTGGATTTCTTCCTTTCTTAGAAAACACTGTTGTGTTGTGGAGGTGGCATGAGTGGCCTCATCTGTCTCTTTCTGTTTGCAGCATTTATTTATCATGTTGATAAAGGATAGGCTTGGCAAATCCCTGTGAAGGAGTGACTGTGGTCTGCCAGTCTTTCATTCATCCTCAGAATGTAGTAAACTTTCCATGGATATTTAAAACAACCATATTTAATCTCTAGCAGAGTTAAAAGGCTGGTTCAGAAGTGAGACACATTGGCAGCAGTTCTTATTTGTTTTATTTGTTTGCCCCAGCTTGAAAACTGAGTAGTCAAAGGAAGAATTCTCATTTTAATGTGCTGCGGGACTGAGTTGCTTCAGTGAAAGCAGAGGCTGTCGTGAAGTTACTGATGCATAACTCCACTTTCCCACATTAGTCTGGTCTTTGGCTACAGGGACTTCATCAGCATTTTTTTTCTAAATATTAGCAAGAGATGTTAGTCCTTGAGCATTGATTGGTGGATTAATCAAAGCCTTTAACCAATCAATAGGTAGAGGTTTGCATAATAATGGAATTATTTCTGAAGAACTATGCCAATTGGAATTGCTAAACTTCCTGCTTCAATTTGCTTTTGAATACCTCTGCTTTACCTGCCTCTGTTGCTCACCCTTTCAAAGTACTTAGTAGCAATGAAGATGCTTCCAAATTCCTACATCTTTCATATTTTTTTGTGTGGCTTTGGGGTGTGAGGGAGGATAAGGGGGGGAAGTACCAATCAGTAAAACTTCAATAGTTTGCATACAGAAAAGGTGAAAAATGTAAAAAAAAAAAAAAAAAA
>VXBU01010186.1:171549-183053 GCA_013400315.1 Bombycilla garrulus | reverse complement strand
AATTAAAAAGTTTTAAAAAAAAAAAAGAAAAAAAAAAAAAAAAAAAAAAAAAATAAAAAAAAAAAAAAAGAGAGAGAGAGAAAGAAGAAGGTCTGCATTCTTGTCTCCTTGCTTTTCCTAAAGCTAAAAGTGTGATCTGAAGCTCACATTCCTTTTCTTTTCTTGTCTACCTTCCCTCCAGGACTGTTTGCATGATTTTCCTTCCATTGTCAGTACTGTAGCAGCTCTGACCCCTCAGTAGCATCTTTTGGTTCCTGGAGAGGAACTAGCTTTTGGATGTGTATAAATGTAAATTGATGTGAGAGGAAGGAAGATGACTGCAGGGAAAGATAACTGGAGAGGGAAAGAAGGTTCTCCTAGATTTGAGGTTTGTAACTCCAGTTGAATTTGCAGTAAGTTCAGTGTTATTGTGTGTGGCGTTCCTCTCCTCTCTTCTGCCCCTTACTTTAATACATGGTAATAACTGGGTATATTTTTATGGACAGCAGCTTGAAAATATTCCTACTTTGTTTTTTATTTATGTTTTGTAAAACAGTGAAGAATTCATCATGCACAGTAATGCGCTGTTTCGTAAGGCAGTGAGTCTGGAGATGCAGAGCTAGAATGCAGTGGTCATTAGCCAGTATGTCCAAAGACAAGCATCCATAGCCCTGAGATCAGAATCCACATTCGACAGTATAACAGTATTACATGCTTGATTTTGGATCTTTTGGAGTATCCATTTGCAGTTTTTGTCTTATTCAAAAGGACTAAAGTTTCCCTTGAGCCTGGGGTAAGAGAAGCTAAAAGCTTTCTTCAGCTTCTGATTCTGGCATTTAGCTGCATTAGATTTGCCTTAGTCATTCCTGTCCCTGCAAAGATGGTGTGTGTGAATCACAGCTTGGAGCGATTTCTCTGTCCAATGTTGAGGCCTTGAAGGTACAAGGCAGTGATGGAGCAGACGTCTTGGTTCTGTCCTGTCTTCATACTTCTTCTTGAAGCAGAATGCATGATTGTGTTTGACTAGGCGCATCCTCACTGATTTTAATGGAGTGTAATTTGAAACTAGTTTAGTTAAACCAGGGCAGATGGCTGCAGGATTGTGTGTAATTTCATAACAGTGCAAGGTTGCAGTGCTGCTGCAAGGTTATTAATCTGATTTTAGGACAACTCAGCAAAAAAAGGATATTGCTATTGTCAACTCAATGTTGAACAAGTACAAATTAATTCTGCGCATTAAAATGTGTAGGAAAAAGAATTAAAACCTCTGTCTGAGAGAACTTTCTCAGAGAAGGTGTTGTCTGGATTACTGCACAGTATAATGATTGCATCTTATATTTTTTGTTATTTAACATTAGCTGAAATTATGTAGCAATGTCTGATCCCAGTCAGGCTTGTACTGGCAGGTGATCAGATATTATGTAAAGCTTGTATCAATAAAAATGCACAGAACCATGAAAAATTGCAAGAGCATAACTAAATTGATTTAATACAATCAAGGCCTGGTCGTCTGTAGACAAGGGGTTTCTGTTTTAATACACTTATCTTACATATGGCATCTATGTCACTTTTATGTTTCTTTGCAGTAGTTCAGCAAGCAAGAACAGGAGTTAGAGTGGTTACCCAAATGGAAAGTTTAGGCTGAAGATGTGAAATAGAACAAGAGGGCTGCTTTAAAATTTGTTTTTTTTCGATTATTCATGCTACAGGCCTTGTTTTAAAAGATTTTTTGATTTAGTTTCAGAATAAACATGTGACCTATCTCACCAGGACCATAGGTTGAACTGAAGAACTCCACCTCCTGCCCTTGGCCCAGTTAGATCTTGGTGTTTATTATTAAGAAAGACATTTGGGAAAGAAAGGGAAAAGATACCATGAGAAGTGTTCTATGTTTTCAGCCAACCTTTTTCACGATGCACAAGCTGAACGGGAAGTGTTCAGGCTGGAAAAGCACATCTGCTTAAAATATATGTTGAATTTTTGTTCTTTATTTATGTTGACATTAGCCCATTTGTGGAAATCACGTTTTCTTCACAGTCTCTGCTAAATTAGGCATCAAGTAGTGTCACTGAGTTCAATAAGAGCAATCATGCACAGAATGAAGCACATGCAAGAGAGTTTGCAGAAATTGGGCAAATATGTTGCCGTCATGAAAAGATTACCCAGCTTTTCTTCTAATGCAGATATGAATTCTTGGCTTGTTCCTATTTTGAGTAGTCCTTACTGTGCAAGCTACAAGCTATTCTATTGTTTGAAGCCTAACTGAGGATATTTCTCTTATTTTGTAGCAACAAGAGCAGGATCCCACAAATCTATACATCTCAAATTTACCCGTGTCCATGGATGAGCAGGAACTGGAGAATATGCTGAAACCCTTTGGACATGTCATTTCCACCAGAATATTAAGAGATGCAAATGGAGTCAGCAGAGGAGTCGGCTTTGCCAGGTGAAACCTTTGCTCTTACTTTGATTCATGCACATTTTTTTTTGCCTTTGGTCCTTTGCAAATGCTGTCTGTTCTGTAGCTCTGAAGTCTCACGGCTATGGAAGATGCAGAGCGGCACCTTTATCAGATTGTATCCATGCTTTCCACCAGGAAATGCCAGTGCAGAAGGATGTTCATTTAATTGCTCCAAAAACCAGTTCACTCCATGTAGGGATATGTAAATAAATATGACTAGAAATAGTGAGCTATCCATTCAGAATCAAGCTCGGGGAATCATAAACACTCTACAGCAAAAAGCACACACTTTTTGAAAAGAAACCAAGGCCCATGCTTAGGAGCTCCTGGGGTGAACTTATTGCAGTCTTTCAGTACCTGAAGGGGTCCTGTAAGAAATCTGGAGAGAGACTAGATAGTCTTTAGGGTCCCTTTCAACCCAAACCATTCTATGAAACTGTTTAAATATTTGACAAAGATTTTGCAACAGGAGAAAGTAAACTCAGCAGCTGGAAGAGCAAAGGGTAGGAACTGTGACTGAAGAAACATGTCTTCCTTGAAAGTAGCAGCTTCCTTGAACTGCAGCTATGGAAAGAGCTTAAGAAGAAATATTTGCATAGAATTACCCCTGATGGAGTAGTCAGACATTTTAGATAGAATGGGCAACATATTATTATCATGTACTTCATTGTTAGTACAGATAGACAAGGCTCCATGTTTACTCTCAGGGAATATTTACAGAGATTCTCTTCAGCTTGAAACATTCTCAAATCAAATAGTTTTCTTTTCAAAAGCCAAGAAATGGAGTGCTATATATAGAAAGGTATTGAAAAAACAAATAAGAAGAGAAATTTGCAATTCTGCTGCAAATCAGTCTTCTGCTTCAAAAGAAAAGGGGAAAAAAATCCCAGATCATTGTTTCTACAGAATATTCATAACATTATGCTTGTAGAGGAGGAAAGATGACTTTTTAGTCTTGCAAATTTCTCTGAAATCCATCATATCTTGGTCTATCATGGCTCTTCTGTTGGTGTCATAATACCACTGAGTGAACTAAGGTACTGTTGATAAAAAGTTAGCTTTCAAGAAAAGTGACATTGTAGTGTTACCTCTTCCCTTGATGTGAAAGGTCACCATGCACAAAAAATGTTAAGATAATGTTGTCTGAATTCAAATGGGAAAAGGCAAAACATTTGTGCTGAGAGATGGCACACTGTTCCTTGTGCATTCTTGCAGATAATAACATGAATTTTTCTATATAGATTAGTCTAAGTCATGGATAAACTTGCATCTTTGAAAATTGACTTACTTTGTGAAAATGTATTTAATTATGGAACATATTTTATGAACCCTTTAATGGTCTAACTTGTAGGTTGTGTAATTCACCACGCAAACGACAGTGGGGTAAAACCTTCACTCCATCAAAGTATTCAGCAGATCTCCCACTGATTTGTTTGAGGCTAACATTAATCTAGGAATTTAGAACCATGGTTGAATGCTGACTTCTGTCTTTGCAGAATTATCAATACAATATTTAATTATATGATCAGCTGACTTTCTTTTTGTAAAGAAGTGCTTTCCTGGTATCTTTTTCCTGTATGTCAAACGAAACAGGTTGTTAATTTCTTTGGCTTTGCTTGTAGTCGTGAAGGTTTCATTCTGGTGTACCTATGGTGTGAGCACATGTTGAGTGGGTACCAATGCAGTATAGGTAGGGGATGGAGGCTGGATTTCCAGTCCAGATAAGATTTTAGAAGTTCAAACCAGCACCCCATGTGAGGATCCTGGCTATTCTGATCTGGGACCTTTTTTTCACAGTTCAGCTTGCCTGCCTGTGGAATGTACCATGATGCTAAGCATAGCTCTAAACAGAGCCACAGGAGCACCAGAGAAAAAGTTAAATTTGCATATGCTGAAATGGTGCAGCATCCAACAATTTTGAAATGTGATGTTTCAAAGTTATTAATTACATTTTATGATGATTAAAAGTCACTTTCTGAGTCTGCCCAATCATGGAAATAGTCTATCTCAAAATAAGTATATTCATTCAGAAAGCAATCAGAAGTAAAGACTGAAGGTAGGCAGCTATTGTCAGATTTTTCTTCTAAATGAGCATGATTAGCAGTTTTACAGTACTGCAGGTGGCTACTTAATCATATATAAACTGGAGAACTTTGAATGTTCTTAGATCAAAATTATCTAAGTTATGTCTGCTGACATTGACAGCCTCCCTGAGAGTATGTGCGTACAAAACTAGCTCTGAGTGAAAGTTAAGCCACGAAACAATTTCCTCTCTTTTGCATCCTTCAAAAGCAACTGAAGAGATTTTCCTGAATCTTTCCAGAGCATTTCACTTTGACCTGAGCCAACTGTGCCTGGGTACACTCCAGGGGAGTTTTTGGGGAGGAGAGTTATAAGCAAGGGGCCAGAGAAGGGAAACTTTAGACTTCAACTGTGGCTTCATAAAAACCAATCCAAGCTATAAACTCTGCACATCTGCCTCTGCCTCACCCCTGGCCCATGCTTTTTACTTCAAGGCCGTGTTACTTGCCTCAGACTCTCTGTGGGAGCTGGCATTCCACAGGGCTCGCACTGCCTCGATCTTTTGGCAGGGTGTTTCTGTTGACACCGGCAAGCAGAAGCTGAGGCTAAACACAGCCTATCCTAGAGCAGAGAGAGAAATGAGAAGAAATAGGAGGGGGCAGAAATGATTACTTAGAAGTAGGATATTGGATGTGAAGCTTTGAGTTCAGTCTGTTGTAAGATTGCCTGTTAAAAGAGGGAATGACACCATGATGCCCTTGCACAGAATTTAATCACAACATTTACATTTGTAGATGTTTCTCTTAAATACCTGCTGCTGGGAGTCATCTAATAATTTGAGCAGCTGATTTTTCATTTTAAAAGTTTGTGTGTATTCTTCAGAGCTTAGAGCAAAATCATAGTCCTTCATCCTTAAAAAAATCAGCAAAATGAAAGAGAACAAAACAATAAGAAACAGAACAAGCAACAAACAAAACAAATTGAAATAAATCCACAGAAACTGGCTTTGAAGATTTATTTCAAGATAAAATTTTAAAGTTGGTGTCTTATGAGTTCGGAAAACAGTATTTGTAGTGTTGATGGTATGAGTAAAAAGCAGATCAGCGATAGTAAGAGGGTCTTTGAGGGAGGCTGGCATTGCTGGATAGGGGAGGTATTGAGAGCATGGAGGGAAATATTTATCTTCACCCTGAAGAACTGTTGCCACTTAGAAAGAGGTAACTGTATGTGCTGGAATACCTGGCTTTCCACAGGCCCACAAAGGATAAGTTCCAGATGTTAAGGTGGGAGAAGATAAAGGAATGACAAAATCACAGTAGCAGCAAAGCAGTGGTGCTATTTTGCTAAATAAAAGGAGGAATATTTAGAGAGAGATTTCTGAGGATCAGTGATGTTGCTACTTTGGAGACATACGTGGCAGCATCAGGGGATAAAGAATATTCAGGCAGTTTAGGGATGCATTTGTGAAGAGGAAAAGTGCTTTGTTCTTCCTTATTCAAGGGTTTAATTGAAGGTGGTTGAATAGATGCTGTAATTTAGCTTGAATAAATCCATCATCTGGGATGTTAGTACAGGCTGAGATATTATAAGGATCATTCCTACTTTCAGTCAGAAGAATGATCTGTCATATCCTGCATCTTACCCAGGAAATTGCTTTATAACTGAATATCTCAGGTGAAACTGGAAATCCCAAACATGCTCCAAAGACTGTGAGATATCTGTAAAATATTCCAATGCCTGCGGTGATACGTTTCCATCGAAAGGCCTCCCTGGAAAAGCCTCAGAGCACCACTGCAAGGTGGTGAGGAGTTCTGTGTGGGGATGTATCTCTGAGAGGCTCACATTTCCATCTGCTCTTGCAACCTGGAAAAATTTGGTGGACTTTATACCTCCCTAATAAAATTGACAGGCACTTTGAGGGAGAAGTAAACTCCAGGCTAGGACAGATAGATCAGGATCCCTAGACAATTGTCAATGGGACTCCACAAGACGAAAATGAATATGCAGCTCTGAAATGTGATGAGGGAGGAAGCTGGAAACTTGGGAGCCATCAGTTAATTTGGCTGAGCAATTTGCAGAATCCAAGCCTGAGGTACTGCAAGTTTAATTGAAGAACTCCTTGGGCTTTAGAAAAGGGAGCAAGGAGATATTGGTATATACCTTGGGGAGGGACTTAACTGGTGCCACTGAATCAATGAAATAAAAATTGCTTTTTATAACCCCACAATAAAATACCTCTCAAGTATTATTTAGGTATCTTCCCTAAAGAGATAGTAGTATTAATAATACCATACACAGGTTTGTCACACTCAGCTGAACAGCAGAACAAGCATTTTATAGGCCCTTTTAAATGATGAAGTGCAAAGAAAGAGTTAGAAACCACTAACTTTTTTATTTTGTTTGCCGTCTTGTAACTTAAAACGACCTTGCAAGATTCCTCCCACAAGCGACATTTTACAACGAAGTCATAAGCTTCTGAAAACAGGAATTTATGATGGAGATGCTGACAGTCAGACAGTCAAGTATTGCACTGCTGGCGGGCACCAGTATAATACTTAACCTGAGCCTGTGAAGACAGTAGCATAAATCAGCCTAGGTCTAGGTGGAAATGGCTGTGTGTTCATTTCCAGCTGTGTTTTTTTCCGGTAACAGGAGAAAATTTGTGCAACACAAATGGTCATAAAAGAATGTTATGATGCTGCTCCCAGCAAATGACCAAAGTCAAGAGATTCTCAATTAGCTGTCACCTCAGAGCAAAGGTACACATTGGGGAGATGCCTTCTTCCCTTTGTGACCCAGCTGGAGGTTTTGTAGTGAGGCATTAAACACTCTGCTGTTGGGAGTTTGGGCTTCATCCTCATCTTTTCCCTACCTTTTTCTTCTGGAAAAGCTTCTAATGGTTTGCTTGTCTTCACCTGCCCATCTTTTTTACTGAACTTTTCTCTTGCTTATCCGCATTTTACGTGTCTTAAATTTAGTCTTTGGAAACAATATCTAACTCGGCAACTGAAAGGCAGCAACAAAAACTAGGAAACGAGATTTCGAGCTGTCACAGGACCATTATTCTATTAATAGAAGCTTTGCGTGGATTTCAATAGAAATGGTTATGCTCCAGTTTCCACTGAAATAAAACAAGAGAGATGAGCCTTTAATTTCTGGGATTTTTCCTTAAAGGGAGCTGTGCATCTTTCAGAGGTTTTCAGGATAATGTAGGTGTAATGAAGTTATTTCTTCTGACCCAAAGAGGTTTCTCTATGGATAGCACTGTAAATACAGATACTAGTGCAGAGATACTCGGGCAGATCACCTTGGCATAATGGGTGATGCTGCAAGGCATAGAATGAGCCACATCTCGAGAGGAAAAAGTGGTTTCTGTAGATTTTTTATATTTATCTGAGAAAGTAAACAACCTCCTGTTGTTCAAGCAGACAGTTGAAGAGCACACAGGCAAGACATGTTGGAAAATATATAATTTGTGAGCGATGAGGAGAACTTGTCAAAATAAATGTCTTCTTAGACTTTGAGTGGCAAAGGGAATTGCTTTTTTCCCAACATAAAATAGATTCAAACTGGAAAGCACAAACATCTTGAAACAATCTCTTTCTGCTTGAAAAGGTGGGGAGATAAGATATCTAAATCTGTTACAGGGGAGGAGGAAATCACAGGTTGCAGCCGTATGAGGGTCTTAGAATGCCTGGAATTAAATTAGCAAAATAAATTAAAAAGCTAGTGACTGTGTGTTTCCATGGGGAGATGAAAATCAAAACTATCTTGTAGCTTTAGAGTATTTAAGACCTGAAGATCATTTTGCCTCATACTTGCCAACAGGCAGTTGAAATACTACCCGTTACCTAATATTGAGATAATTCCAGTGTCTTGCTAATATATAAGACTTTCAGAAATTATTTGAAGATATCCACCAGAAACAAAGGATTGCCTCTTTTCTTTATAATGTTTGCCAGTGGATCATCTTCCTTGCAGTTAAATGCCTAATTTCTCTTTTGAATTTATCTGGTTCTTGTCACAACTTCCTCAGGAAGACTGAAGAAGTCCTTACTCCCTAGTTTATTCTCCCCACAAAGTGGGGAGTGCTATCAGACTGCCTCTCTAGTCAACTTCTTGATATTCTAGAGAAATTCAGTTCTCTGCTGTGTATTCTAACTATGGTCTTCATTCTTTGGGCTGCCCTCACTGTATAATTCTGTTACTACCTACCTGCTTCCATCTTTGCAAAATGCCTTAAATAGTAAGGAAACATTGTTCTCAAAGATTTATTATTCCCGCTCTTGTAAATGTAAACAATAGTCATATGCTGATCGTAACATAAATGTGGTAGTAACAATTTCATCTTTAAATATTTACTCTGTATATAGAAAAAAAATATAGCCCTGATTCTCATTTACATTATTATTATTAAGCAAAGTGACTATAGGATATATGTAAACCAAACCCACACTTTGCCACTAAGTGGTAATTACATGGTACTGAATATTTCTCAGGTAATAATTATGTAATCACCATGTTATTCCTTATATAAAAATTCTATTAAGTTATTTCTTGACACTGCATCAATCTTTATAATAGGCATGTATAAGAGCTTTAGGTAGGGGGTTAAAATAATTTTTCTCTTTTTTGTTTCTTCTTTCTCTTCTCTTCTCTGCTCTTCTCTCTTTCTCTTTCTCTTTCTCTTTCTCTTTCTCTTTCTCTTTCTCTTTCTCTTTCTCTTTCTCTTTCTCTTCTCATGTTAAATGTTCCCTATTACTTCTAACAACACATAATTACTGCTTTGGTGCCATTGGGCTCTGTAGAGAGATATTTAATAGATTTTTTATTATAAAATAAATTATTTTATTATTATTTTTATAATAGAATAATATAAAGTTTGTTATTGAAATAATAATTAAACATTTAAGTTATATTGAATATTTAAATATTTAAATTATATAAAAAATATTTAATAGCAAGATCTGAACATCAAATTATTTGGTTCTGCTGTTTGTTTAAGCATACACAGTTCGAGTTTGTTTGTATTTTTTTATTATTTTACATTTCATATTGAAGTATCTTCAGTTTACAAAGTATAGCTAGGTAAAAAAATATAAAAACATTCTTCAGCTTTTTAAAAATTTACTTCTTTTCAAATTAGATAGAATATAGACAGTCTCATTATTTATTTCGTATTTGGGAACCTTACAACTTATTTCCAGAACTGGGAGATAAATAGATACAGGTAAAAACAAATTTTCATGGTTTTATTAGTTCCTTTGGGTTTATATCATCATCTGTTCTTTTTAAAAATTATCAAAGCCTATGGCTTTGATTATTTTTTATTTATGCAGTGCCTTTGCTTGTTCAAAATAATATTCAGATGCATTATAGTTATCTCAAAATTGTATTTAAACATGAATTATTATCTTAGACCCTCTTAGGATCAACACCAAAAATATACAGTTGAAAGGAATTTGAAAGTGATACTTTGCAAATGATGTAATCAGAACTGAATTTCTACTATCATGTGAAGCTATTTTCCTTCCCTTTCCAGCAAGAGTGTTGAATATCTGTGTCTTTCACTAGAATCTTTTGAAGTGTCTTGGATCTTTATCTTTTATCCAGTATTTTGTCATATTTTTGTTCTATCAATTTTGAAAGGAATGCCATATTAAAAAATGTATTTAAGTGTGTTCCCCCAAGTTTACCTGTGCTCAGCTGACATTCTTTGTACAGAAAACCTTTTAATATGTAACAATTACATTAGTGATATTTTTATTAAGTACCGGTGTCAAGCGACATTTTGAAACATTGCTAGCTCATATAAGAAGAATAATTCAAAGTACATTCTACAGTAGAGGAGTGCTGCAGCTTTCTGAAGGAAAAGTAGGAGGAATTCATTAATATGGACCTAAAGAAAGTTTATTTTTGGGGCCTCTGCCCAGATACAGCTCATCTTTATGGATAAAACAAGAAGAGGAATAATGCGTGAATCGATGTGTGTGGATAGGTTCAGCTCATGTGTAGGTGCCTGCCGTAGGCCAGAATTTGGACAAAACTAAAACCAGGATCTTGTTATGGCAAGAATCAGACAATTTTGTTAATACAGCTGGTTGCTCTGTGCCCCTAATTTTTCCCAGTCAGCCAGTGAGCTAGTCATCCTGAGGAACTCAGTTTGAAAGGGTTATTTCTAAAAAGAGGGGTAAAAAGAGGGTGGACAATTATAATGCATGTTTTGGTGGCCCTGGGGTGGACGCCTTCCTGATCAGTGGGTGGGTGCCTGGCCCCACTGGCAGAAGTTGCAGAAAGCACAGGAGGGCTCAGGTGGGGTGGGCAGAGGATGGCTGCAGTTGTTACTCAGCACACATCTGAGGGGAGCGTGCATAGAGAGAGGGCTTTGTGTATTGTGCTGCCTTTTCAGGCTGAGTCGATAATGCCAGTGTCAGTTTCAAGCGAGGCGTGTGCCAGATTACAGATAGCCAGCAATGGCATTTGAGAGCCGTTAATTGTGAAACTTGAGAGGAAAATGTGCACATTCTTTTTCAGAGTGCTATTCGAATTATGGGCTTTTTATCCCAGAACACTGTGGGTTTCACTTTTATTCTCTTCCCACATAAAACGTATGAAGTGCGCCGAGTCTCTTTCATTTGGCAGCTTATATATTGCATTCTTTGCAGGGATTGCTTTGGCTTGTTAAAATGTACCCCATGTATTAAAATGAAATTGTCACTGCTGTGTGGTGCAACATAACATGGTTTGACACCAAGTGCCTGCAGCTACAGAAAACAGACTTTTATTGCATTTATTCTTTCAGAGACAAGAGTCTCTAAAGGCTCAGCGCAGACATTCGCTTAGTTAAATCTGAATAAAGCCAAAGTGAACGATCTAAGTCTCTGTCTTTGTGCTTGTAGAAATAGCCCAGCCCACATGATACACAGTGATACCGTCTGGAAGGGGAAAGTTTTAATAACTTCACCTGAAACAATTGGACAATAGACTGACTTCCTTAAAGAATTAAATGGGCAAGCAGGATTTTTTTGTTGTTGTTTTTTCT